>KV426080.1:0-38725 GCA_001632375.1 Exidia glandulosa HHB12029 | reverse complement strand
TGTGACGGTACTTCAAGTTTGTTGAACTGCGGCATTCAATGTAAACCCTACTAATACTACAGTACTCGTAGACTGCGGATGTCGAGCTACACAGAGGACCAACGCTGCGTAGGTTGCATACCCGACCTTGAGCCTTCCCAGTCTCTGACCATGGGTCCCTACGAAGTTGACGAGTACATACGGTGCCAGGCCCCATGTCACTCTCATCTCACTCTCTGGCCTGATGAGAGACCGCTCAGAGGGGTAACATGTCCTTACAGCAGACTCAGTGGCAAATCGAAGAACTACAAGAAGAACGTTAACCTACTTGAAGTTCTTTGAAAGTGAAGAACACCGGAGTCCGAGTTGCGGGATACCAACCTTAGTACCTACTAGTTCAGAGGGACCGTACTTACAGCGAAGACAGAAGGAAATAACGCGCAGGGGAGCAGTACTAGGGCGCGCAACCAAAGTCCTACTGAAGGGATTCAGGATTGTGTTAGGACGTCAAGCTCAGCTCACGCTCCGCCCGCTACAAGTAATGATGGTAGTACAGACGCGTACGAGGCGACGTTTATTCTTCGAGGTTCCAGGTTTATCAGGCCCAAGCTTAAGGCCAAGGTATCTACATATTCCACCCTATATCAAGCAGTCAGAGTCAGAGTCAAGATCAGTCGCCAGAAGTCAGTCAGTCGCCCACAGAGAAGAGAAGGAAAATCAGAACGCATGGGGGAGTGGAAACAAAACAAGACCGCATAATGGGGAAGGGAGTGAGGTCGGGTTGAGGGTTATTAAGAATGGGTTGTAGGGTAAAGCAGGGTGTCGGTGTCCGTTTGCTTTAGGCGGCGGTTTGCGTCTGCGCCTCGAGCTTCAAGAGCTCCTCCAGCCGTTCCTCGAGTCCGCGCCCGAGGCCCTCGCGCTCCCACTCGCCGCCATGATCGTCGCCGAGCAGTATACTCGCGCGGTTCCCGCCGGGCCCCAAGCCGACGATGCTGCGCGGGCGGGAGCGGGCGGGCGAATGCGCGACGCTTCCGGATACGGCGGAGAGATGCGGCGGCGGGTCCGAAGTGGCGGGTGATGTGAGCGTGGAGAGCGGGACGGCGCTGACGGGCGCGGAGAGCAGGAGGTCGTTGTACGATATGAAGCTCAGACGGTTCGACGCTGGGCCCGTGCTCGCTTCCGCGTTGCCCACGATGGGGAGAGCAGATGTGGAGATGGGCGGGCTGTAACTCGTCGGCGGGCTGCTGCTTGTAATGGATTGGCTTTGTGCTTGTGGAGAGAAGCTGGCGGCGGCGATGGACATGCGCTCTGAGGCTGCGGTCGAGGAGCGGCGCGGCTGGCGGCCGGACGGGCTCTGCTCGCGACTCGCGCGGCCGGACGGAGAGCCGAACACGCTCGCTGCGGGGCTCGTGATCTGTGCTGTGGGCGCGATGACGACGAACGGGTCGAGCTCGTTCGGGTGGGCGAGGGCCTGGGGCGAGCTGGGCGCGGATGCGAGGGCGCTCGCCGCCGCCGACAGCACCGAGGGCACGCCGGCGTCGATGGGCTCCGTCGCCTTGCTGCGGGGCGTCCTGTGCGGATGGTGCTGCGGGGCGGGCGCGCCGAGGAACGACGACGGGAGCGGCTCGATGTCGCGCTCAAAGATGGCGCTGGACGAGCTGTGTCTGTTCAAAGGAAGTTAGATTACGGATTTTATTACTTTTGTAATGCTTACACTGAAGTAGGGGATGAAGGAATGCTGTTGGGCGAGAGCGAGCCTACGCGTGTCGGTCTGCGCGGCGGGGTGAGCGTGGGCAGACTCGCCATGTGCCGCATATCCGCTGCAAGCTCAGAATCAGATAGACGGTCTCGACAGCGCGGGCGACGTACGCAGGTGGGCCGAGTCTGGCGAGAGCAGCGTCGAGTTCTGCATGGGAATGGTCTAGTGGTTAGAGTGTACGTGTGAGTAGAGATGTGAGTGATGAGACTTGTTTACTCCGCACAAACAAGAACGGGGCCTCGTCCAAGAACACGCTGCGTCATTCGCTCCCACTTCCGCCCAACCTCCCCTCGTCAGCAGTTTCTCTCACATGCGCTATCGTATTCCGCAACCCAACCCCACGCGCGCTCGTTTCCGAAGGCGAAACCCGCTCTACCCTGTTTCTTCTTCTTCCATCGATGGAATTCCAACACTCTCTTTCTTAACGCTTCAGCTCCCACCTTCCTCGCAACTCTAATCCCATTGGCTTCCTCCCATCCTCCAAGTGCGACGTTTCGTTCTGCATGCCGGGATCGACGACTGCGCCACCGGGCTGTGCGCTGGAACTCGTTAGACGCTCTGCGGGCTGCAAGGGCCTCGAGCGCTCGCGAGGCTGTACATGAAAGCCGCTCAATGAATTCATACCGAAGGGTCGCGCAGCACACTGTCTCGTTCGAGCCATAACGGCGAAACGGGGTTCAGCGCGTTGTCGCGCTAGCTACACCTCGCCAATCGGGAAGTCATCTCGTTTGCCGCTAAGTGTTCCGCGAGGGTTTCATGCTTTGTCTCCTTCGAGGGCGAAAGGTGGTGAAACAGCCTGTAGATCCGAAGTCCAGTATTGTCTCTGCCCCTCTGCTTCGGGCCCCGTCGCTGCATCATGGTTTTGCGCTCTCGGACCGGCAAATGCATGTTATGTGTTGAGAGGAGGAACGAGTCTCCGCATAGAACTAGTGTACCGTAATCCATCCTTTCCTCGCAACTCCGAGTCCTCTCTGTCCGCTCACGTCTCGTGCTCATCGTCCTTTTTTTCTTAACAGCATGCCTACCGCGAGATCCCCGCGGAGCGGAATGCCCTGACTTCGAAGCATGCCGTTGTTGAAGTCCTCGCACATATCCCTCCGCGTAGCTGGCGAGCCTGAGGGCCATGTCGACTCTTAACCACGACTACTCCAGTCTTCACGCGCGGAAGAATGAACAGCACATAAGTACTATTCAGGGATCGAGGCTGGTGAACACTGATTCTCTGAATCGGAGCCTGCTCTCATCCTCTGCCACCGCTTCCCGTAGAAACAGACTTACATATCAGGCTCAGAAGCCACCAGTAGCGGGATATTTATGCTACACTAGTAGTCATACAACACACTCAAGTTTATGTGCACGAAGATGCGTCTGGGGTAGGCTCGCTGAAAACGCTAGTGGCGTAGGTGTGAAAGATCGACTGGGAGGACGCTCCCTTATTTAATTAGTTAATCTAGAGTACGTATGTAGTTAAACGTTCCAGCATTCCGACGTTCAAGCCAAAGGGAAAGCAGCCTTCCCCTCGTTAGGAGAAGCGCCAGGGTTGAGCACCGCGCCGGAGATAGCAGCAAAGTACGTCGTCTGGTCCACAGGGCTCGCCCACGTATTGTCCGAGCCACCGAAGAACGTCTGGAAATGCACACCACGAAACACGCTCTCCGCCTGGCTGCGAATCGTCAAGCCCGTAGCGTGGATCACGCTCACCCCGTTAACGAACAGCTCGATCTCGCCATCTGGATTCGCAGCGGTGACGTTGTTCAGCTGTACGCGCTGCGCGACGACTGTCCAGTCGCCCGTGGCGAACTTGAAGGCGCCGCGTGCGACCGATGCGCCGAAGGACGAGTCGAGGATTGAGCCTTTGAGTTTCGTCACCGCCGCGCTGTTGGAGTCCAGCTCTGGGAGGTACGCGTAGACCTCTCCCGCGCCGTCCGTCCTGTAAAGCCGGTGAGCGAAGGCCGGGACCAGATGAAGAAGGACTTGCCGCCACATGAGCCGAAGGTCGAAGCAGCCCGCACGGTCTTCTTGCCGTCCGCCAGAGCACGCGAACGCAGTGTCATTTGTGGCTCCTCCGTCTGTAGTATTAGTAAGGAAGAGGCAGACGTGTGTGAGCTTACGCGCATATGATCATGATATGCGCAGCCATCACGTACATGGTCCGGGGAGCTTTCCACCCTTACTAGAAAAGCTGTGAGACGACACATTCGAGAGAGACAGAGACGGTGCGACGTACACGAATTGAAATCCAGCAGGAAAGAAAACCGCATAGCTGAACACGATCTGCGTCACACTTGGATCGCTCCAGTTGAGCGCAGCACCCGTAGGACCGGGGAAGTACATCCCAATCCCTCCGCGGGGCGCGTCCGTCGCGCTGGGGTTGTAACTGCCCGCGGGGTACAGCGCCTGCCACGCCTGTGTGCCAGTTGGCGCGGTCCCGATGTCAGGCGCGAGCACGACGTTGTGCGTGAGGTTCGCGGAGACCTTGATGACGCCGAGCGCCTTGTCCGTGAGAGGGACGACTTGTGCGCTCGCGCCGTTACCAGCAGGCGCAGTAGGGAGCGTCGTCCACGCAGAGCCAGCCTTCACGGGGACCGGGAAGACGTGCGACGCGTTGAACGCGTGCGCAGTGGCGAGAAACACAGCGAGCGAGAGGAGAACCTGCTGGACTTGGAGCATCGAGTGAAGTTGACAGAAGAGAGAAGACGATGCCTCTTCGTTCGGCGCGCGCGACGTGGCATTTATACTTCGCTCCAGCGGCTGTCGTCACGCGCTGCGCGAAGACTTCGCGACGCGTGCGGTTGCCAAAGTGGCGGGCGGGAAATCTTGCACAGCTTTTCCGCCACGCGACACGTAAGATCGGCCAATCGTGACTATCGGTGCGGCCAAAGTGCGAAGAGTGCATCTGCTGCGCCGGTCATTGAGGCGTTGTGGCAACGTTGGAGCATACCAGATTACCGTTTGCAGAACGGGCGGCGAGCGGGTCGAGATTCGGGAGCTTCGGAGGAACCTCAAAAAGTCAATATAAGCCCTGAGGCCACAGTTCGTTCGTCCTGAGAAGGCCGCATAATGTGGTAAGTTTCCTGGATCCGCAGTGAGCAATGGAGTGTGAGGTATGTGCCACATTGCTCCTTGACTCATCTGGACAGCCCTATTCCACCGGGACAGGAGGAACATCTGGCCTTCAGGGCCCGTTGCCACTGTGATCTAGCGCGTACAAGAACTAGACGAGCCCATGAGTTCTGGAGGAAGTACGGATTAAGGTCAGCGAGAGTATTGGACGGATCGGAGATGCACGGAACGGTCCGACTGCAGCAGACACGGAACGTTCGATTATTGGGCACGGCTTAACACACATGCTTATTCAAAAAAGCTAATGAGACAATGTCTGAGTCCTTTTACTTGTGCCTGCATTGCTAGATCTATGGGAAGCAGTTCGGTTACGGTTGCCGTTGTAGCCACTGGAACCCGAGACAGTAAAGATTACAGGGCGAAGAGCAGCTCTCTACATTTTGCGTACAGAGTAGTGTCCCCGTTTATGATGACGCGAAGCCGCGTAGTGCAGTGAGCGGGATTACGGTCCGGATGCTCACAGGTTTTCCGGGCTTTCCATCCGCCGAGAAGCTTTATTGTTCTTTGTGGCCACAACCCCGCAGGTTCAACTTGTTCCACATTGACGCGTCCGCCGCAACTTCGACGATGTACGACCCTCGATACGATTATTCGCCGGATCCTTCTATACTTGCTCCAACCCAACCTGTCTATATTGCACAGGGGATGGAGTCTGTCGTCCAGAAACAGCTCCACCAGCAGCATGACCTGTACTACTTGCACGCGCTGCAGAGTATGGGCCTACACGACATGATGCACGGTGAATCCTACGCTGCTCGCAACTCGCCACCCTATGGCGCGCCTCTCAACACGCCGGCGTTGCCACTACCGTCACGTCAGGACAGCACCCCTGAAGCCACACACCCCTACGCGTACCAACTTGGAGAGCAGGGCTATACGCCTCGCATCGTTGGGGTAGATTCACCCTCGCTCTTTACGGGCACGGCGATGAGCGCGATCGACAATTGTAAGTCATTTGTGTACCTGCAATGGGGCCCCGGTCACAGTTAACGACCTTACAGCAGCACCGAGCTATTACCTACCTCTCATGCTCCCGATCCCCAGTCCAGACTCTTGGGAACATACGCCGCCATCGATGTTGTCATCGCCACCTACTCTGACATCGTCCCCGGACTCGTTGTGGGATAGCAACATCGTCGGTCAGCCGTCTCCGCCCTGGCCGACGGTCGGAGAGGTCGTAAACCATGATTTCTGTGAGCAGGCAGCCCGTCGATCAGTCTCGATGTTGACGGTCCTGTAGCAGTGGCAGATACGCACACCTTGCCTTCGAGGCCGGAGAACTTCGAAGACTCCAGGATGCCGGAGATGGCACTGGCAGCGAGCGGCAGATTCGTGCTCACGCCGATGCAACTCGGCCTGTCGACGCCGCAGGCCAAGATCGAGGCAGCGAGACGCTCGCAGCAGCTCCCGTCGCGTCTGGTCGGTGTCCATGCAATATCTGAGCCGCCTACAGATACCCGCCTCGACAATGTACGAGGTCCGCAAGGACATCGAGGGATGCAAGATGCTCATCCAGGTACGTACTAATCCGAATGTCTTGCTTTGAATACGATATGCTGAGATCGCCAAGCTGGTGCGGACGTCGACGTCGGCAAGCAGTTCCTCGCCATGACGGGGTCGAATCCGAATGGTACGCTCGCGGGATACGTCAGCCAGAACTCAAAGGCTTACCTTGGAAACTCGCCAGGATTATTTGCGGCCCCCTATCCGAGCACATCGATGCTCGGATCCGTTGGACTTGACGTCCAACCTAACAACAATTCAATAGCTCCCATCGCGCCGCAGATCAAGCCTTGGGTAGGCGTCCCAGCCGCGGTGTCCCAGACACACCGGTCATCCGTACAGCAAGCCGCAACCGGACGCGTTCCTGCTGCGCGGAATCGAGCACGGTACAACCCAGTGGCCGGATCCTCATCGCTCCCAACGACCACCCCTCGACTCGTCAAGACAGCTCCTGCAGTCGCCACGTCGTCGACTCCTCCGCAAACCACACAGGCAACCTCGAACCTGACGGCGCTGGGTCGGCAGTCGTTCAACGCGCCATGGCATGACGATACGAAGATGCGCAAGCTGGCGGTCGCTGGCGACTACTTGAGAGGCCTGGCTCCCGACGAATACATAGCGCCAGACGGCACCTTCTTCTGCCCGTTCGCGCATTGCAGCCAACAGGCTAGCGGTATCGCGACGGAGCTGAATCTCCTTTGGCACATCGTCCGCTGCGGCAATCCCACCCAATGCAATCTCTGCAACAAGAAGATAGAGCGCGGACACAGCACCTACGAGATGGCTCGCCATCGCCGAGGCGGGATGGGCAGGGGTGTGAAGGGCACATCGAAGAGGAACGACTGCAGGGTGCCGTGCGCATACATCAAGGGCGACTGCGGCACCGTCGACGGCGACACGAAAACCATCTACAACCATATGGTAGAGGATGGCATCCTCGATTCCGTGATCGACGATCCACAATTGGGCTCCAAGGCGCACATGCTTGGCCCTCGCCTTCGGGCATTCCGAACCCTGCTCCAGCAGCAGATCGGGTCGGGCGACGAGACCGTTGACACGCAGGCGGCGTAGAGGCGAGCTGCAGTGCGAATTCGAAGGCGAAAGACGAAAGCGATGCATAGTGTATGTAAGATCCAGGTTCCACGCGAAACACGAGAGCGCGTTTGACGAGAATTTGGCGAGCGACGTGATGGACCCATATGCGCAGGATGCAGGGCCAGACACACCCCTGTCGATATGGAGAGGGAACGACGAGGAAACGCAGTTGTACGCGACACGGAGGTCCGATGGACGGGGACGATCTGCGGCGGAGAGAGGTAGAGTATTGTTGGCAGGCTGAATGACAGTAGCCAAAGGATCTGCCGCGGTAGGCACTGTCTTGCGCACTGCGTGCACCATAGGACGCTTCGTACTCAAGGCGGATGAACCAGGAAAAGGTCAGAGCTCGACGTGCTAACATGAGATTACCACGTACCTGCGGTTCACAAGCACAATATCAACAGGCCATGCGCACCTGGATGAAGGCGACTGGCACTGCGACTCGATGGCGCATTCGCGTTCAGCGATTAACCATCCATTGGAGTGCAGATATCAACCCAATGGGCTGAGAATTCGACACATTGACGACGTCGAATGTGACTTGGTCGGGCGCGTAGACAAGGAAACGCCCACAAGAGAGGAGCGGGAGATCCTCAAGCTGCAATGGTGTCCTGGATCGTGGTCGTCGAGGGGAAAGCAGCAGAAAATGGCGTGGTACGGCGCTTTTTGATCGACGGCATGTGGTCCGGCTTCCGACATCTGCATGCGAGATCGTGACTTCCATCTTGACGTGTTTTCAGCGTGGCTAGGTTGAGATAGAGTTCGCCACAGCAGATTCAGTACTGGCCTCCACTTCGATTCTCAGAAGCGTGTTCATTGTTCCTGATGTACCGTTTGCAGTCACGTGCTGGTACAGATCGTGACGGAGCCTTCCTCTCTCGCATCTCGCACCTTGCCGTCAAGCGCTCACGCTCACGCTTTGGAGTCGTCTTGCGATACAGAGGAGGGCCGTGTCGACCGTACACGACCCGAAACCGAGGTCGGGGCAGCACCTCGCCGCGCTCTTCCACAAGACGATCTGCGAGTTCCTGGACCAAGACCAGGAGCGAGCGGTGGAGGTCGCATGGTGCCCGGGACACCGCGATGTAGCAGGAAACGAGGAGGCGGACAAGCTGGCCAAGAGCGCGACCACGCTGCCTCAGGACGGCGGCCCGCGCCAGACACGAGCGCACGCTCTTCGCGCGTCGCGAGCCAAGACGCTCGAGGACTGGACGAAGGAATGGCGCGCTACCGCGCGCACAGGACGCTTCGCAGTCGCAAACCGTATCCCGCCGTCGCTCAAACCGACCGAACATTTCACCGCGTTGCAAAACGAGCGGGAAGTCTACGGCAGAGTGGTGCAGTGCCGTACAGGCCACTGCTTTCAAGGCGCGTATTATAGCACATTTGTACCCGCCGAGGACATTGACTGCCCGTGCGGAGAGAGGATGCAGACCCGCGAGCACACGCTTCGCGAGTGCACGCGATACGACGACTACCGCGACATCCTGCGCAAAGCGTCGCGCAACATCGTTCTGTCGGAGATCCTGGGCACGGAGAGAGGGCTCGCGGCGCTGAGCGAGTTCCTGCGCAAATCGGGTGCCTTCACCAAGACCGGAGAGCCGCGCGCTGCGCGCGCGGCGCCATCGCGAGAGCTCGAGCCAGAGGATTACGGGGGATGGGAGGTGGAGAACGAGGCGGACGAGGAGTGGCGATGATACTTTCGGCGGGGCGCAAGCTCACGCAAACGGCGAGGAGGAAAGACGATGAAGAGCCGACACGAACTACACTGGGAATCTACGCACGAGCACGCTGAATCATTCGAAGAAAATTTATGTTGGCCGTTCACTGTGTACATCATGTATGGGGTGGACTAGCGCTTATGGGCTCGCTGCCTACGGCGCGAATAAAATCGGAATTACAACAGCGATACAGAGGAGGATAGGATTGCAAGAGTGACATGCTCTGAATTAATATCGTACACATCCTCAATTACCGCGGAAGAAAGGTATGATCGTAAGGCGTTCCTTGTCCCACTGCATGATTCCGTTCAGTCATTGATAGCGTGGGATCCGTACCACGCCATTCATATAGTAAGGGTCCTTCTCGATGAGCTTGCGCGCAGCCTCGAGGCTCTCCGCGTTCAAGAGAAGGAGAGACCCTGTCATATGCGACGCACTCTCGTTGAACATGACACCGGGAACCGCTGTCAGTGCGAATTCGATGAGCACAGGGAGAAGGGCGAGAGGGTTCCGGAGATACACACCAATATGTCCGGCGGCAACCACGGTTCCCATACTGATACTCTCGAGGTGCGAGTGGGAAAACTCCATACGCTTGCTATTCGGCACCGTGACATCTGCTTCGTACAGAAAAGCGAGGCAGTGTGTGACCGGGACTGGTGGTACAGACACAGACGAGTCGGCCAGAAAGATCCGAGTCGTTACGCCGCGGGTTTATAAAGGACGAAACATAGGTCTTGGATAGCCCGTTGCAGCGGTCGTCGGCCGACGTAATGATCAAATCCACGAGCTTAGCCACAGGACAAGAGGCCCAGTCATGCAGACGACTCGAATCAGGCAGGAACAACCCCGATCGACGCGTGAGTACTGTACAGTCAGCCTAGACGACACTTCCAATCTCACGGAGCCGGGAGACCCCAAACCGCCCGCATCTGCCTCGTCACGTTCGTCCCCAGCGTCAAGTAAAAGTTCGTATTCGACCCAACAGGTCCCTCCTGTCGAGCGCCGTAAACTGATACCGCGCTGTGGGTAGCTCTGCCTTTGCACCGCGTTCGTTCCTACAGCAGCGTTAGTGTTTCGACTCGAACCCCCGAGCACACGCAACTCATCCCACATGGTCGAGAAGAGAAAGAGCGGCTTATCTTTGTCTTTTACGAGCAAGTTTGTCTGCTCCGTATAAAACTGGCCTTGGAATTGCGGTGTATCATTTGGGTGTCCGTCTTTTGCGTCTGAGGAACCTGGGAGGATCGCAGGTGCGTAATCTACGCCCCATTGGTTCGTCAACCTAGAGTAGGGGAGGCGTCGATTAGATAAGGACAAGTTATGCGGATGGGAGGAAAAAAGAAGACATACTCGATGTCGGGGAGGACGACGGTACGGTGGTGATCCGGGTACCAGTCGAAGTTGAATGCGCCGACGGGCCAGGGCATAAGTGCGTCCGTCATCATGAAGCTATTCGTAAACTCGCTCCCCCGCGTCGCGCCAGTTCCACTCTACGCCCAAAATCACTACGACATTATCAGCATCAACCCTCACCCACCCATCCCTACGCCCCTGAAACGTCCCAATCAAATCTTCAACCTGAGCCCCCGAAACGCCCCGGGACCCCAGAATTCCACGACCGGTTTGCCGTTACTGGGGTGAAGTCGTTATGCCGAGAGAAGGAGAAGTGAGGTGTCGCGGAGTTGGGTTGTGAGGAGGGAGCCGACGTTCGAGGTCGTATTCGATTGCGCGGATGGGTTGGAGGAGCTGCAGAGCGAAGGGCGGTAGGTGGAGGTGGAGGTGACACTGGAGGTTGGACGTACTGCTGTGAAGTCCGGGTTGTTCACCGGGTACGGAAAGAAACGCTGGACTGTACATTATACATAGTAAGCGCCAACGCGACACTCAGATAAAGACAACGCACCGAGGACGCCGTCCAATCCATTCTCCCGCATCCATCGAAAATGCGCATCTACGACCCCGTCGCAGGTCGAAGTATACAACTGCGCGACGGAGCCATTCGGGAAGGT
Organism: Exidia glandulosa HHB12029; assembly: GCA_001632375.1. Taxonomy (NCBI): domain Eukaryota; kingdom Fungi; phylum Basidiomycota; class Agaricomycetes; order Auriculariales; family Exidiaceae; genus Exidia; species Exidia glandulosa. The sequence goes on along the minus strand of KV426080.1, from coordinate 27,530 downwards.
CATGCCAATGTCGAAAAGACATTCGGGTGGGAACTGGGAGACGTCGGGCCATGTCTCGATGCGGACTTTGGGGGTTGAGGGTGAGAGTTAGCGAACGGGAGGAGGGTGCGCGTCCGAACGGGAGGAGAGTACGCGTCCGAACGGGGATAGGGAAATGTAGGGGCGGGAAGGGGTGGGCGGAACGGGGACGCAACTGGTATCAGCGTTCCCATCCGTCGACCAATGTACTGTATATTATTCGACGGCGTCTCGCCAGGACGACGGAACCAGCCTTGGTAGCCGTAGACGAGTTTGCCCGCGAGTGTCGAGGAGTCTGCTGTAGCTGTCTGAGCCGCCGCCGAGGTTGCTGGACAAACGAGTCGGCCGGCGGATGAAGGCTGGTACGCACCCAGGACAAGGAGTACGACTCGGATGAACGTCGCCGCGTGCATTATGATGATCTCGTCAATTGGGTCCAGAGAGCACTGGTAGACGTACTAGTATACGCCGTCTTCTTCTACTGCCGAGCGCGCATGACGACGCGTGCGGGGAAGGATCGCCGGCGATGTTTATAGTATGTTTACCGTACAGCCTGAGGAATACGATTGCGCAGCCGTTGGCAAATGTATTGAAGCCCCCTTAGCTCCAAGTTCTTGGAATTCGACGACAACCACAGCGAGCGAAACGACTCGGAACGCTAGAGAGACAGACGGAACGACGCCAGTGGATAGAGTACCAGTACAGCACGAGCAGCCGAACAGAGACGCGTTAGTAATTGTCGATACGCACGTGCGCGTGGTGTTGTGCTCAGATATCCTGCTCGGAGCGCCGCAGAGGGAGGGAAGAGTAAGAGGACGGCCATGGTTAGTGAGCGCTTGAAGCCGCGCCAGAGCCTGAGAGGGAAGCACGTCCTGGATTCGTCCATGGGGACCCATGAGCGAGCGTCTACCTAAGAGAATCCAGATTTCAGTGTGCAGGCATCTGCGCCACCGTTGACGTTGGCGTCGTGCCGGATATAAAAACGAGAAGCTTGGTACCAGCAAGTAACACCGAAGTTTATAGAAGCGCAGTATGCATCGAGCCACACGAGTACGTGTGCGGACACGGTGTGAGCAGTCTGTAAGAACGCGGGCGAAGCTTCAAGGTGTGGCGAAGGCAAGAAACGCAAACGCCGAACGGACGGCTCCGACCCATTTGAAATCATTCTGGTGGATATTCATACCACATTCGAGCTCGTCGCCTGCGTGCTCGTCTCCAGCGCGTCGAATGGTTTATCTTATCACAAGAGGGAAGATTTTCGTTTCATTGGCAGCCAAGAACACACACAGAGCGAGCGAGCAGGAAAGACAAGGAATTAGTACTGGTACACGACGCGACATGCAACGAGCCCACTACGCGGTCTCGACGGCATACTTGTTCGTCCAGTCTTTGCTGACCTGGGTCGCGCCCTTGAGGTCCTCCTTGTAGTGCTTTGCGACGTCTGCGGCGAGCGGGTCGTCCGGGTTCGGAGAGCTGAGCAGGGCCTGGATGGAAAGGAGAACGGTGCGGATTTGGAGTGCCGGAGACCACTTGTCTGTAACGCGCGTGTGAGCGGTGTGGATGGCTAGGTAGGATGGCTAACCTTTCAGGATGTCGAGGCAGATACGACCCAGCTTGTCTACAGGGGGTGGTCAGAACGCGAACGTGATCCAAGACTGAGTGCGCACCGATATTGGGATGGTAGATCTTAGTCAAGAAGCGGACCTTTGGTGGGCTCATGGGGTACTCCTCTGGCAGGAAGAGCTCGAGCTTGAACACGCCGCCTGCCGCCTAATCAGCCACCGTACTCGTGAATGTGGCGGACGACGACGGACATACCCTCGAAGGGCGAGCCTCCAGGACCGGATATAGTGACGTCAAAGTATCGCATGTTGTCGTCGTGCGGGCTGGCAGTGATCCCGGGCGCGGGGTCAGCGACCAGACGCTCCGTTTCCTGCGCTCGTCAGTCAGCCACCTGCAACCAGCCATCTGATACGGGGTATCCGACCTTGACGATACGCTGGACACCATTGTAAGCTAGCAGCACAATGCACGCGACGGCGACGGACCTTGGGCAGAGACATGGTCTAGGGTCGTAAGAGATCGCGTGCGCGATACGGCTCTACGGGACTTGGAAGGCGGTGGGAAGGGCTGCCTGGACTGTGCGCGACCTGGAGTCGTGCAATCGAGTGCGGCGAGGCGGGTGGCAACCTGGGCTGCGCGGCGGGCAGCGGCACGAATTCGACTCCGGAACTTCGAACCGGTTCCGCGCGACTCTTGCTCTCCTTCCACCGAAAACTCTGCACTCTGGACGTGTGACTGACTCGAATAACTTGCAACTCTCTTACTTCTTCGTACACATCTCTGCGACAAGTACGTTGAGGCGTTCTTCGAGTTCGACCTACCCGCTCAGGTTCTCGCTGCTCGTGCTGCCAGCTCGCCTCGGTGACTCGTCGCATCTTACCTGGTACCTCTGGGCTCCTTGGGCCGATAGCCCTCCAAAAACTTGCCAGTCTTTTACTTCGTGGCACACAACTTGGCGACAAGCGCGTTCGAGCTCGAAAACCTCTGGAGGCAGCGTTTCCTTCTTTCTTGGCCTCTTCCAGCTTCGCACTAGCTCACTCTCTCGCTGCTCAACTCGCCGTGTCTTACCTGGTACTTCTGGGCTCCTTGCATCTTGACTCAGGGCGCATATGTCGTTGCGCTTCGACTGTATTGTCTGGGGTACGCACAGGGTTCCCATCCTTCTTCTTTGGCTGGTACAGATTGTCCTGGAGATCCAGGGTCACATTTAGCATCAACATTGGCACTGGTCGTATCAGTCCGCGCGCTGGGGCCCTCTGCCCACAAGCTGCGTTTCGTTGGTCCTCTAGTAGAGTAGCACGGGTGCCAATGTCGAAATACTCGTCGAGCACCCGAATCTGTTCGAGCCTCGTCAGATTAGGACATGCAGCATCTTCTTCCCACGTTCGGAGACCTTTGGAGCCGTTCGAATATGAAAAATCTGTCTATATACCGCGCGGGCACTGGCAGGCTGCTTCAATACAAAAGGCCCAAGGTCGGTCCCGGCAGTGGCGCGTACAGTACACGACGTGCACGAACCACAGTCGGGTACTTAGAAAGAGAGGTAAGAGACGACGAGACGACAGTTGATGGATACTCATGTTTGGAGAAATGGATTGGAAGGGGAAGTTACGCCTCTTGAAGGGTGTGGCGGCAGTTACAGTAAGGGCAAACGGTGGGTCGCCCAAACGCACCGCTGCGACGGATGTACTTCGCCGTCGCTACTGCTCGACCCTAGCGCGTCGGGAACAGGTTCGTTTGGTTCCGCCGCCGCCGACGGCGTCTCTGAACGATACAGATCACGAACGCGATGGCGAGGATCGTAACTGTAGTCGTAGTCGCGGCAATGACGGTCACCTTCGTGGAGGGTTTCAGACTATCTGGTGGTGGAGCTGCAGTGGGTATACTGCCACTCCCGGAGTCTATGCTCGTGGTCGATCCTGCAATCGTTTGTACCCGATTGGCGGAGGGTGAGGAAGTGAAGTCGGTTTGGCCGGAAGAAGCACTGGCAGCACTATGAAACTTGGCTGTCTCGCTAGTCGTCGTGGACTGTGTATCATCTCCAATACTATACCTCGCGTCAATGTGCATCTTACTGATAAGTCGAAGGGACACACATACCTAGCCGTAGTAGTATAAACCGCATAGTCGAAGAGAAACAACGACTCCTCGGATCCGCCGCCGTTAACGATTAAGAAGTTGTGTTCCCCGGAGTCGACGAGCGAAGAATTGGCGTACACGACTTGGTTGTAGACATAAGTCGGCGCCCCGCTTGACGTGTCCGGCTTTCGATCGAATCTTCCAACAGGGCTTCCGTCGATGTGGAATTGGAGATGTATCTCGTTGTTGCCGGGTACGGAATTGGTAAGAATGCCGTAGATGTAAATCGCCCTCCCTTATGTAATGAGTCGAGCTGAGCGGTCTCAAGGCGATGCAGCTGTACCTGTAAAGAAGAAGCTGACAGTAGAACTACCTCCTCCTGGCTCGTACGTCCCATCATGCCTACGAGGCGCCGCGTGAGTACTAAGGACATGGTACGCATACCGCTCAGGACTCGGACATACCACGTCCCAAGATGTATCCGCGTCCCATCCGGATTCGCCTTGCAGAGAGAGCATGGATCTGCAGGACGGATTCTCCATGGCGATGCGTTGCCGGTCGCTACGTAGGATGGAATCGCACCCGTGAGTCCGTCGCCTCCCATGTCATCAATTGTGACATTGCGAGCACGACGAGACATTGAGAGGGCAGAGTGAATTAAATCGACCCCACCAGGAGAGAGGGATTTATGTAGAAAGCGGCGTATCTAAGAATGGGACTAGTGTAATACTCTCATACTAACTTACGTCCTTTCAGCCAGCCGGAACTTCGATTAGTGCAAACTAAAGTCTAACAGCCTGAGGCCACGGTGCCGACAGGGTCTGATTCCGCGACGACCGGCCTTGGTAACCGGGATATACAGTAATATCGTTTTAACTTGTATCTCTGCTTGTCTCTCTGTTTAACCTCCGGGAGGGTCGGATCTGGAGGCAGGATCTGTCGATAAGTAGTACTAGTAGGCTGCCGCATGCGCAATGTTGTCCAAAGAACGGGATACGTATGTTCTATTCATGATAAGAGAATAACGTTGCGCAGGTATTTTTTTGGGATTATTGAGTATGCTGAGAGCGGTATAATGTCCTTAGTACCGGACTGACACCGCCGCACGCATTGTTGTTGTTCGAGTACGGCAAAGTCCGGCTCGGACTCTTTGCCTCCGTCATCACGTTTCTGCGTCCGCCAGACTAACCTCTAATCTACGATTCGCTGGAATAAAGTTCGCCACTCCACTTAGGACTACTGCAGTCTTCAGTCTTTACGTCAGGCTGTGGTGCGGCTTAGGTTCCCCGAACAGCGAACGTTTGGACCGGCATCCAGCAAACGAGACTAGGGATTGCATCACGAGGGTTACGGTCTGCTTTACGACTCATAGACATACATTCTGTGCGTTACTCGCGATCTGCTCTATATGGACTTGAGAACGGGACGGCCTCGGGCACGTCGTACCTCCGCAACCTGCATCTCGTCGACGTTCTAGCGAGATACATTCGGCGACAGACCGGACTCTCTGTTGCCACCCTCTGCATATGAGCCTAGGATCCCAACTGCTTCGTGGACCTGCGTCATCCTCTTCTCGAGTGCGGCAACCTTTGCAGCCATTCGACTGCGACGACGACGACGTCTTCTTCGGACGATAACGAGCACGAGCACGATGACGATGATTGTGACTGTGGTCGTGGTCGTGGCAATGACGATGGATGTAGTGCGTGAGCTATGATCGCCGGTACGGTCGGAGGATTCAGAAGTCTCCGCCAGTGGGGTATCCGGTGCGTCTGTTGGGATATTCGTGGCGGTCGCAGTGGCTAATATCACACTGCTGCTTTGTGCCCGGTTCGAAGTGGAGGTCGATGGAGTGATGTTCATGTTCAGGATGTTTGACGAGGACGAGACACTACCACAATCTTTGGTCAGATACTCCTTACTTCCTTCAGCTGAAGCTAACCTCGCGACAGGACTCCGTTCCGCACTGTGAAACGCGAAGGTCTCGGGGATATTGCTAGCCGTGGTCGACCCTGCGGTACTCCCAACACTGCGCCCAGTGTACATTGCATAGTCGAAGAGGAACAAGGACGCGTCCGCCCCGCCGCCGTTCACGATCAGGAAGTTGCGCTCTACGCCCGAGTCCACTCCCCCGCCGAGAGAAACATTTGCGTAGACGAGCTGATTGTAGACGTACGCTGGTGCTGAGCTTGAAGTGTTCGGCTGCCGAATGAATGTTCCGACAAGGCTTCTATCGATGTGGAATGCGAGATGCGTCGCGCTGTTCCCGGGTACGGCGTTGGGAAGAACAGCATAAACATACACTGCGCTACCTATCAGCAGACGGGGTGAGCGCAGAGCTCAAGCGCGAAGACAATGGTACCTGAGAAGGAGAAGCTGACAGTGGAGATGCCGCCCTCGTCGCACGTCCCGTCGTGCCTGCCAGCGGTATGAATTTAGACGTTCTCTGATAGAAACTACACCCAGCAGCGAGAAACTTACCATGTACCGAGATGTGTTTGCGTCGTGTCCAGATTCGCGACGCACGATGGACACGGATCCTGAGAAGGACGGCCTCTCCAGTTGTATGCATTTCCTGATTCCGTGTACAATGGCTTCGCGCCGGTGAGACTGTCTCCACCTGTATCGTCGATTGTGACATTCATGATGGCGGGAAGAGGAGGAGATAAGCAGAGCAACGACTGAACAGTTGAGGGAGACTTAGTACTACTAGTATTAGCAGATCGGCGTTTCATCGCATCACGGACCAACTCTTCATTTGCGCTCACAGACTAGAAGTGGAAGTGTGTAAGTCTTGACCCTGTCTCTAAAGCTGGTAAGGTCAGGCCAGAGATTCTCAGTTGCGGATGAGGGTCTGATCGGAACCAAAACAAAATTCCGCGGCATTTTCCGAGGACCAACCTTTGCCTCCTGCTCCCACACGATGTCGTGCAAGCACGTGCTTTGGCCCCCGCCGCCCAGTATTCGGATATTTGTTGATATCCACACGTATTCGAGGGTTCTAGGCATGACTGGACCCCGGGAAACTACACAGGTTGACGCGGAACTGCTGCTTGACCTCAACCGCGTACGTCTGCTCAGCATCCAGCGTCCAGTCTTAACCCGTCAAAGCTAACGGTTACGGTTCCTCTCTGCGACCCGGCTTGTCGCCAGCGCGTCTCGCAAGCACCCCGCAATCACGCTGTGCAGTGTTACAAAATCGCGCAGCGAGCGGGGAAAGCCCACTCGTTTCTTTCGTTTCGTCAGTTCGCGGATCAACTCACGCCGCATGCCTCAAGGCGCTTTGCTTCTACGTACCCGACGTTTGGTGCGCTCCTGTGCCCGCTAGCGGCGCTGGAGCTCTACGCATCCTATGTACGGCACAAGCCTGTCGTAGCTCCAGACGCAGGCCAAAACCACGTACGGTGCGCTTTTGCCCAACCCGGAGCTCTATTTTACGATATGCATTCGCCTACATTCATAGTCCGTGTAAGTTCAGTCCAGCTGATTGTCCCTAAGCTCGAGCTCTATCACACGCCGAGTAGCGGAACGCTTGGCCCTTCCACAGAACGCGACTCGGTCTCTCCCTCCTGCTCGTGCGTCTGCACCGGCGTATAAAGTACAAGCGCGGGGCCTCGTTCGGCGGTGGGCTCTACTCGATGTCCCAAGCTCCCTCTCCGTGCCGTGTTCTTCGCGCGCCGACGCTGACGCCTGCGCCTGCGGAGTACCACGGTGATCGCGAACGATGCTGCAGCGACAACGACGGTGGTTGTGATTGTCGTCGTGGTGATGATTGTGGCTGTCTTTCTGGGCGTGTTTCCGCAGCTGCAGTGTCCTCCGAGGTCGTTTATCGAGTTTGCCGACGAGCTCGCACCCATTCCCGTGCTCGCGGAGCCATTGCCATCGGTCTCCGAGACATTCTTCGTGTCCGCCCCGCTCCCAGGGTCAGCTCCGTGGTCGACGGTGGCAGGTGTCCCTGCGCTTTGGAACACCGCGCTGGTCCGAGTCGACTCTGCAGCAGAAGAGAAGTTGCCATGCGAGCCAGAGATAGTTACGCCTACGTGAACTACGGATGGCACTGGCAACCCCAGGCTTGTTAGTGCCGAGATGGCGGAAGTGGAGGACGACGGTGTGAGATTAGTACCACTGCTCGTGGTGACACTCGGGATGGGCGACGCGGGATTGAAAGAAGTTCCGATCAGCCCGTCGGTGCCTCCTGGCGGTGATGTTGTGGGAGTTGCTGACGACCTTGAGGATGCGGTTGCAGTCTGCGTCGAAGACGCGGGGTCGGAAGGAGTTGGAGACGAGGTAACGGTGCTGCCCAAGCTGGTGGACCTAGGGGTCGTGCTACTCGGAGATGGGCCGGAGCTTGTGGACAAGATGCTGGGAGTGGACGATGAATTCTCGCTCCCATCACTCCTCTGCCTATGACCGGCATGAGCCTACTTCCCTGCGATGGGTCGAGTACGCAATAACGCACGAATCTGTGGCTATAGTGATCGTGTCAACACCGATTGATGTAGGATGACTCTGCTCTCGATGGATTGTGGTGCTCGTGCTCATTTCAGAGGATGTCACTGAGGTCGAGATACTGGGAGGACCGTCGATAAAGCTTGTCACGGTTCTGAGCAGCATTAGTCGAGTGTATGGCGATCACGACGGGCACACATTGTTTGGGTGAGGGTCGTAGTCAATACTGCCTGCGACGCCGAGCAGGTAACGGACGGAACGTTGTCAATGCCCGTTAACGGCGACGGCTGAGTATCAGTTTGGTCTAGCTCATCGCTGTAAAATCGATTTGTAACGTGCTGCAGTGATGACAAGTGAATGGCGCTCACCTTGTTGTATAGATCGCATAATCAAACAAGATTATTGACCATGTCCCCGTATTGTTGTTCCCATTCACAATCTCGAACGCGCGCTCTTGCTGAGATCCGAGAGAGGTGTTCACATATACGGGGTAATCGTACGTGTACGTCGGTTCGGATGCCGTACTGTTATGGTCGAACTGCCCGATCAAACGACCGTCGCTGTAGAACAGCAGGTGCGTCTGAACAGGAGCCTGCGACTCGACATTGGCGAGGATCGCGTAGATGTAGATCGCGGTGCCTTCCCATAGTATTAGCTGCGAGACTTTTGTTATACCACCAATGAGAACTCACCAGTAAAGTTGAACGAGATGGAGGACGATCCGTTGCCCGAATTTGTCCCATCGTGCCTAGGATTGGGTTCAATCTGGTTGACCGTAGAAATGAAGGCGACACACCATGTGTTGTTCCGCGCAAGTCCTTGGTCAGGGTTTGCCCAGCAGATCGAACAAGGATCGGCCGGACGCGCGTGCCACGACCGAGCATCTCCAGCAACTGAGTATATCGGCGCCACGCCTGTGATCTCATCACCAACAGTGTCGTCGATGGAGACATTGCGGCCGCATACGTCTGAGAGAAACCAGAGAGCGCAATAAAAAAGAGCCTTGTGCGGTGAGGGGTGCATCTGGGTGGAACAAACGCAGACGAACCGAGTAGCTAATCTTACATTCAAGTTCCCCTACTCTTTATTAAAACAGCGTCAGACTCTAGAATCATGCGGTTCATCACTTCCCACCCGTTCCCACACTAGTTCCACTTGTATCGCCTCATGACGGCCTGCACGCTTGTTCGACTGGCAGTGTTGGCGTCGGATGCAAACACTGCCTGTTGTCCCGGATTCGCAGTCCGCTTACTCGGCCACTCCGCTATCTGGGTCATCCGATACGCAGCTGCTCACGGACCACCCCGGGAAGAAGAGCACAGACCACGTTAGCATCGTTAAGCGGTGTGGCGGGCATGCCCTGTCAATGCTGCGGCTCTCAACACCTACTACACGTTGGCGTTCACCGCGCCGCGGCGCGTATTGGCTCGACCGGAACTTGGAGCCCTTTTCGCCCATGCAATTCCAGGACTAAATTTTGCTTCTCTCCCTGCTGTTGCTTCTGCCTGCAGTTCTTTTGTTCAGCGATCTTTCCTTGGACCCTGATCGCTTGCTTACTACGGGATCTGGAATGATTGACTAGTGCTATACGCTTTCGTTGCTTATGCATTCCTCGCTGCCGTTCCACATTGCTTTCAGGCGCGGATTGAAGCCAAACCCTGCTGCGCAGCATGCGGTATAGAACTTGGAGGGTGGTTTCTTCGAAGGGCACCGCGTGTGCGGCGGCGATCTTCCTCACTGTCTATGCCCTGTTTCAGAAGATACAAAATCTTCTTCAGCCCCTCCACGCTTCGTGGAAGTCGACTTGCCTGTGACGGTGTACGATGCCATCGATGTATCAGGCTTTCGGTGGAAATAACTTCGGAACGGCGCGTTGACAGCTGCGTGGAACGTTACCAGCCACCTCAATTGCTGTCTCACTATTTGCAGTATAAACTAGAAACTGACTGTTGAAAGACAATACTGCTATATTTAGACAGTTGGTCTGTTCAACTATCGAAGTTGCCTGAGCAAGGTACACAGATTCTATGGACTCATGGATCGACAACTTGAAGTCGGATAAGCCCCCAGTTGTTGACCCTGGCCTATTTCCGGTCTTCAACACGCACATATCACCCTCAGGCAAAGCACGTATGATAGTTCCTCTCCTTGTGCCCACCGCTAGCACTTTGGCCGAGGTATACTAGTACATAATCCTTCACCGCTGCAATAGTTATAGATGGATGCTCCCATGTTCAGATGCCCTGCATGTCAAACAGTCGTATTTACACTGGTGTCAAAAGTTGACCTCCACGTTCACAATGTCCTACTCCGTAGAATATTGGGAAGACCGTGACCGAGAATCATACGTAGGTGGAGGGACCTCATCCGCAATGACGCGCAGCCTGTCGACCTCGTTCCTCAGCAGTATGATCTCCTCCTGCAGTTGTGTCGAGTCTGACGCAATCACAGTCGACGCCGGCGCTCTCGATGACGTGGGAGTACTCGAAGAAGTTGGGAAGAAAGCGGATGCAGAGTCGTTGTATCCGCGTGTTGACGTGCGGTCTTTGACCATAGATAGCCTCCGTTCGCGTGTGACCTGGGACGGGGTGAACGTTTCCGCTTCGACGCGAACGATTGTGGCTACAGGCGAGGGGCGCCTCCGCCACAGTCGAAGCAGAAGAAACAAGCCCGCCCCGACTACAAGCACAGAGATGCCAACGCCGATGCCGATCCACATCCCAAGTTGTCCCGTTGAAGGCGTCGACATCGGTGCTTGCTGGGCCGTCGGACTAGTACTCGCGCTCGGCGAGTTTTCAGACCCTCCTGAAGTACCCAAGCCTGGCTTCGAGGTGGGATTTGTCAAGGAAATGTTGTTGACTGAACCCGTTGCCGGGACCGACGTTCGTCCAGTTGTAGAGGGCGCAGACAGCGGCGTTTGCTGCTGTGTAGTACGGGAAGTCGGCGAGCTGCTAGAAGCAGGTGGAGCTTCTGCTCCGTCTGCGATCGTGGGAGAGCTTGGGTTTGTCGGTCCCGGGTTGTTGAGCGGTGGGCTTTGTGGCGGATCCGTCGTCCCCGGAGGATCGGTGGAACGCCTAGAAACGCAGCGGTCTGAGCACTGAAAAGCGGGTCTCTACAGACAACAAGGAGTACGCACGTATATAGTGCATAGTCAAAGAGAGCAATGCTGCCCATCGGGCCGAATTTCGCATCGGCGGTGTTGGACATGCGAAAGGTGTGCTGCACATTGGCGAGCGACTGCACGGAAAAGACGAGGTGCTGATATTGATACGCCGTCGTAGTCGGTACGAAGTTAAATGAGCCAACTGGCTTATCGTCGATGAAGAATTGTAAGTGGCTCTCTGTCGTTACGAACTGGACGGTGCCGGGCAAGATACAGAACACATATAACGCGATCCCTGCGAAGTGAGGCTTTAGCTGAGCTGCGTTCTGGACGTTATTACGCACCGGTGAATGTGAAAGTCATAGTCCCGGGATTCTGGCCTAAGTTATTTGTGATTTCATGCCTAATGAATCGTTTCAGAGGAGATGCTGGCTGAAGTCGCCGTTACGCTATCTCACCATGTCTGCGATAGGGTTTGGCCTGGATCTGGCTGCACGCCGCAACCTGGACATGGCCTTGCTGCTCCACGGGAGATCCATTGCGAGGGCGGCTCGTAAGATGGCACCACACCAGTGAACGGATCGCCGTTGGTATCGTCGATAGTATTGTTGTTCTGCCGCGCTGAAGACTGGACAGCGAGAGTGGTGAGGGCGAACAGCAGGGTGAAAAGAGAGTGGGACTCGACGAAGACCATGAACGAAGGGACGCACAAGGGTGCAAGTGGAAGATCATGCAAAGCAGTGCACTCTCAGTGCTATGAACTGGTTTGGGAAGCGCTCTTCCCGGGACCGCGGAAAGACAGGCCGCAAGCACTCAAGCGCGGCGATGGAGCGTCTGTGGCTGAGACTTGAGCTCTGAGAACTGGGTTTGGCACGTCGACGCAAGCTTCTGTCATTGAATGGCGCACATTCAAAGGGAAAGGTGCGCCTTCCAAATCCGTGTACTGTAGCCAGGGTTCCTTACTGTAAGTCGACAGTTCCCGCACGGGACTGAGAGCGCAGGCAGTGCAGCGGTGATTCGCCGAGGCTGTTGAGCTCAGACGATCCTGATTGTAACGCGAGACGCACACTTAGGTCTCTCAATCAGACGCGATGGAATTCCCATATAGCGCGCCGCGCGTCCTCAGAGCTTTGTTCCGCGCATACAATCAGAGAGCGCGACAGATCAACGGAGAGATATCCAACACACCACACTCCGCGTTGTGAAGCGGGTTTATCTACAGCGCTGCAGAGACTGCCCACACGTTCAAGTCCGATATCGCAAAGACCTACTCTCTGGAAAGTCGTGACGATCGAGAATCGTATGTGGGAGGGGGGACTTCATCCGCGATGACGCGCAATCTATCGACCTCGTTCCTCAGTATTGCGATCTCCTCGTATAGCTGCGTCGAATCCGACGGCGGCGTAGTCGACGCTGGCGCCCTAGATGACGCCGGCGCGCTCGATGACGATGGGAAGAACGCCACGGAATCGTTGTATCCACGCGTTGGTGGTGGACGCTGTTTCATCATAGAAAGCCTCCGTTCGGCTGGAACATGGGCGGGAGCAAACATCGCTGTCTCGACGTGGGTGTCTGGAATTTCCCGCCGCGAACGCCTTCGTCGCCTTAGCCGAAGTAGGAGGAACACGGTGACCCCCAGGATGATCACCGCGGCAGCGACGCCAATCCCTATGCCGATCCGCACCCCTTGTCCTGTTGATGGCGCAGGCGCAGGTCCAGACGTCTTCTGGGATGTTACTCCAGCGTCCGGCGTATCACCAGATGGAGCTGGACTGTCGGAGCCTGACACAGAGTTGGGATCCGGACTGTTCGACGGACTTGTTCCCGAGTCTCCTGGCGGGCCCGTTCCCGGTGGGTCCGTCGAGCGCCTGAGATATACCCGATGTTAGTAGCGTAGTCTGAGCATCCAGTTACCAGTAGAGCAGTGCGTACGTATACAATGCGTAGTCGAACATAGCAATGGAGCCAAATTGGCCGAACTTGGGATCGGCGACGTTATCCATGCGAAAGGTGTGCTGTTCGTTGGCGAGAGATTCCGTGGAGAAGACGAGTTGCTGATATTGATACGTTGGGGTGTTCGGTACGAAATTGAACGTGTCAATTTGCTGATCGTCAATGAAGAATGCCAGGTGGCTTTCTGTAGTTACGAGACGTTCTTGTACAGTGCCGGACAAGATGCAGAACACATATAGTGCGATTCCTGTGAGGGATGGGCTCCAGTTCGGCTTATGAATTGCAACTCGTGTACGTACCAGTAAAGTTAAAGGTTACCGTACCGGGATCCTGTCCCAGGTTATTCGTGATTTCATGCCTGAGAATATCTTTAGTGCTGACCCCGGCGGTGAAGCTGCAGCGCGACCTCACCATGTGTTCAACAACGTTTGGCTTGGATCCGGCTGCACGCCGCAGCCTGGACACGGGCGTGCTGTACCACGCGATATCCATTGATTGGCCGGTGCATAGACTGGCATTATGCCAGTAAACGGGTCGCCATTGGTGTCATCAATGGAGTTGTTGTTCTGGCGCGCTAGAGCGAGGGCAGGAAAGATGACGAGAGCGGGTAGAAGGATTACGAGGGAATGAAGGTCGATGATCATGAATGAAGAAAGCGAAAGGGAGAGGGCGTATGGAACGGTGTACGTCGTGGGGTAAACAGAAGGGATGAGGAGGGGCACACTCCACAACAGCATCGGACCCGCTCAGCAACATCGATGCAGCGCCGCGGCGGCTAACGGTCAAGTTTGACACGTCAAAAGGGGTCTGTAGCAGTTACAGCGGATTACCCGCCACAAATGGGCATCAGCGTTGAGCCGAACGCAAGGCAGGCAACGCCTCACAGACCGGTGGCAAGTAGTGTAGCCATGATTGTAGCCCGACGGCGCACGCAGAAAGGTAGAGGCGAATGCGCGAGTAGGACCTGACCATCTCAGATTCACGAGACTGGAGCGAATGATACGACATCCCGTCGGGAACGGTATTTCTCAGAGAGCCCGTCGGAATGAAACTATGGACAGACGCGCTTTATCCCACTGCAACCCAGTCAATCAACGTCATGAAATGGGAAGGTAACACACGTACTACATCGTGGCGATAATAGTAGTCTCGTTCCATGAGCTCGCGCGCAGATTCGAGGCTGTCGGTAGCGATGAGTAGTGTTGACCCCACCATATTCCCTGAATCGTCCAGCATTGCACCGCCAAGTTCTGTACCCATAAGTCAGTCTGAAATTACTGTGTGTTTGCATGTTACACCGCACGTAGAATGCCGTCTGCTTTCATCTTTCGCGCCTCCTCCAAGTGCGAATCGCGCACAGCAAGGCGCCTCGCCAGTGCGTTGGAATCAGAGTAGTCCGGCGCCGTAACTAGAAACAGCTTCGGGGCCGAGGTTGACATGGCGCGAGACGCGCTGCGAAGTGCCCATGAATACGACCGTGCTAACATTTGCGCAGGCCTAGGAAGATAAGCCGAGGTAAACACCGTGCCAAATACCGGAGCCGTCTGCAGTGGCCAGTGCCGAGCAAGAATGGAAAGCGTCAATGCACGTGTTGGACCGACTTTACATAGAATACAGGCAACAACGAGAAGGAAAGGAGTGCGAGGAGCGTGCGTGAGTGCATAGTGAATGTAATAAGGTGTTGGAATGCATGTTGTACCGTTCACGAGGATAGAACCCAAATCAGAGGGAAGACAGAGAAAGAAAACAAAATGAATAGATTATTGATCAAGCGACGGCCAGCCGTTGACTTCCGCATGCATCATCCGGACGTGGATGTTCTCGCTCTCCTGTAAGAAGCGAGATGTCAGCGCGCGCCGCTGGCGCGCACGCTGTCGTGCATCGGATAGACGACTTGGCCCAGCCTCGGCGATGCTTTCAGTCGCAGACGTCGATCCACACGAATTTCGAACGACGTTGACGCGCATGCGGCAGACCGGGCACGAGCGCGCATTCTGAAGCCATTGCTGGAACAAATCTGAGTCAACGCCAAGGAGCGTAGAGATCTAAGCACGTACCTCAAGACAGCTCCTGTGCATCCAATGGGTACACTCCGTAAGCCGCATGACTTGGTCCGACTGTGCATACTGTGAATTGGGAGGTCAGCATCTGATAACTACAGCAAGGCAGAGGTAGTTACGCACGTCATCGAGGCAAATGGGACAGCGAGTATCGCCATCGGCCTCCACAAAGTCCTTATACGCGCCCACAGGAAAGTGGGCCACAATCGACGCGGGTACTCCGCGAGGTTTGGCCTCTCCCAGCTGGGCAGCCAAGCGCATCAAGTTCTCGTACGAGCCGTCCCACGCAGTATCATCCTAATTTCTTTCGGAACCTTGTTTTGAAAGCCCGAGGTTCCGTTCGGTTTTATTGGCCTTGTTTCACCGTTGGCCGGCCCCCCGTTTTTCCGGTTCCCCTTGCGGCCTTGGGGGAGTTGGCTTCCTTCTTTCCGTTAGTGGTTTGTTCCCCGGGTTGGGTTGGTTGGGGGGTTGGCGGGGGAGGAACTTGCCCGGGGGGCGGGCCAGGGGCAATTTTTCCCCTTGTTTCGTTTTTGTTGGCGGCGTTGGGGGGGGGTTCACGGTTTGGGTTGGCGGCGGGGGGCTTTTGGGTTACCATCGGCGGGTTTGGGCCAAAGGGTTTTTTTTCGGGGTTTGGTTCTTCGGGGGGTTTTGGCCGGTTGGGCTTGGTTGTTGCGTTGGCCGTTGTTGTGGCGGGGGCTTGACCTTCCAATTGTGCGGGTCCGGGGGCCGGGGGGGGGTTGGGTGGGTTTTGGTGTTTTTGACTTGCGGGGGCGGGGCCATTGTTTTCTTGCTTGTTTTGCGGTTGGGGGGACTTGTTGGAGGCTTGAGAATATGAATAAGATCAGTATGGTCACTTCAAGAGGGACAAATGGACAACTCACGTTCGACTCGGGGCGGAAATTGAGTTGCGGCAAAGATGGCGGGACAGGAGCTTGATTTCTCCCCGTACTCAGCGTCCGCTGCCTCTCGCTGGCCTGGGCAACGTGATAGGAGCTTGGCGGAGCGCGTGCGATTGCGGGCACAGCCGCAGCAGCACGAGAGCGCTGAGCAGCAGCCGCGGCACGCAACGAAGGCGGGCTATCGCCCCCGGTAGAGGATGAGGCGGAAACTGACCGAGTATGTGACGGTCGCGTGATTGGATGAAACGCGGTGCGGAGCTGCGTCGACAGCAGCTGACGCGGGTTACTGCCACTGCGCACGGGGCTTGGGCCGCGACGACCCGTGCTGGAGCTTGTTCCTGATGCGGACGCAGACGACTCGCCGAAGCGCGAGCTGAGCTCTGCCACTCGTGAACTGGAGGGAGCCGGCAGATCTAATCGTCCTGCGCCAACGCTTGATGACGAGCCTGCTGAAAAGTCCCCGAAGAACCGTGCTCTCGAGCTCGGTGTTGGAAGCGGTAGTGGAGGAGGTAGTCGCTGCGGCGAGTGCGAGTGCGCATGTGCTGGGGCGAGCGAAGCGAAGGCGATCGGAGGACTGGCCGAGATGTCCACATCTGTGCTCACGCGGCGTCTTGCTGCGTTCGTCGCTGTCGGCCTGGAAGCTGGGACCTCAGAGTCCTCGCCCTCCGAGGAATCCCAACCATCCTCGTCCGGGTTATACGCAGGCACCCAGCCTTGCTCACGTTGCTGCTGCTGATCATGGTGTGACGATGCGAGGCGCGAATTTGTCTGGCTGACAACGGGCAACGACGGCGCTGCGCGCGAAAGCGAGACAGGCGCCGGGAGTGAAGCAAGTGTGCGCGAGGAGCTGGAGTACCACGACTGGTTCGCTCCCGTCGCTGGCGATGCCGCGCGAGGGCCCATTGGTCGTGGGCCGCTGAGGCCAGTACCAGAACCAGACGCGCCGTTCCCGCTAGACGACGGGCGCCGTGACAGCATGTTTTGCGCATGCACACTGAAGAGTGACCCACTTGAGTGCCGAGTCCCCATCGTACTCAGCGAGAGTCGGCTTGTATGCAGACTGCTCGTTGAGTGTCGCACGCTCGTGCTCGTCTCCGCACGCTGCGAGTGATGTGCGGCGGTGGGGCTTGGAGCGCCATCGCTGCTGAGGCTCATGCTACTCCGATTTGATGAGCTGCCCACAGAGAGCCGGTGTAACACAGGTTCAGCCGGGAGCCTGAGTGATGCGCCAAGACCCGTCCACGGCTCGCGGTCGAGGTCAAGATTCAAATCGAGTTGCGAGCGCAAAGATGACGAAGAGCGTAAGGGTGAGCGCGGTGAAGGAGCAAGCCAGTCACGCCGGCCGGTCTCGAGGCTTGCGGGAGGCACAGCAGGGTCAGACGCTCTCCTGCTCTGCGTCTGCTCAGGGGTCCGCGTCATCTCTTCCGTCCCGGGGTCGCCGAGTTCCAGGGGTGGCAAAAACGGAGGCGAACTTGAGCTGTTGGCAAAAGAAGTCGCCGCTTGTGCTTGCGCCTGTCCATGTGCCTCAAGCGGGTCTATGTCGCTTGCAATTGACAACGGTGTGAGGAAATCGGGCGGCGGTATCATGGGCGGCGGCTCAAGCGACATGCTTGTCGACGGAAGCGGCATCGGCAGCGACGGAGGCGGGTCACGTTGGCGACTGGAGGAGGCGATCGGTGGAAGCGGGTGGAATGGTTCGCGAGCCTGGCTATTAGACGGCGACATCGACATCCTGTGCACAATGTCATCAGCGTACGGCAGATGAACCGAGAAGAATGCAACATACTGTTCGCGACTTGATGACGACGAAGACGAAGGAATGGACGGAAGGAATGGTTCGCGCGTCGTTGTGCTGGAAGTTTGGAGCCTGCGGTACGATTAGAGGAGATATTGGATGAACACCAAAGAAGACGTACGGTTGACGGCTTGACGAAGCGATGGGCGGCAAGTACGGCTCACGACTCGGCGAAGAAGATGTAGCGATGGGCGGTAAAGACGGCGGATCGCGAGTCGAGCTCGTACTCGTTGACGCTATTGGTGGGAGGGTGAATGCAAGCTGACCAGCGGGCGCTGAGCCCGATGTAGTGAACGTTGGGCTAATGTCAAAGTCGAGGCGGGGCATCGCAATGGTGGGCGTTGGGCGCAGCGGTGATGCGTGGGAATCCCACGTGCCAGTAGACGCAGCGGTTGGCAGGCCAGGCGTAATAGGCTGCAGAGGTGGTAGACGCGGTCGCTCACGGTCCCTAGCGCCTAGCGGTGAGACGTGCGAATCCCAAGTTCCGGTCGAGCTGCCTGTTGGAAGCGCCGGTGTTGTGGGCTGTGTAACGAGAGACGAGAGCGGGGGAAGTGAAGGCCCCGTGGATGTCGACGACAGCATGGTCACTGGGTCGCGGAACACCTCCGTCCGTCGTGCACCAGTTGTTGTCAGGTCTACCACAGTAGGCAGCAGTGGCTCGCGCGTCGTAACCACAGGCGCAGGCAACACGGGCGGCTCTGGCATCGGCGGAACCACAGCTCGACTCCTGGGGGTTCGCCGCTCACGAGCTCCCGAGCTCCAGAACCCAGAACGCTGCCTCTGCAGTCGTAGTTCGCGTCTCCTCTCTTCTCGCTCCTCGGGCGTCATACTCGTGTCCGCAGCTTGTGCTGGTTGATCCGGAACTGGAGCTTCGGGCTCTGGTGCTTGTTCAGGAAGTTCCGTAGGCATGGGCATGGGCGGAACGGGCGGAGGGATCTCGGTCCTCAAGCGCTCTCTGTCCCTCCGCTCTCGCGTGCCCGAGCTCCAGAATCCGCTCTGAACCATGCGTACGCGGTCACGAGCGCGGACCGGCACGACCGGGTCATCTTCAATCTGCTGGGGCTCCTCGACTGGCAGTTCCGGCTCTGGTTCAGGAAGTGCAGGGACCGGAGGCGGAGGCGGTGTGGGAGGCGCTGGCGTCCTGCGCTCTCTTACGCCGCTGGACCAGAAGCCTGAGCGCACAAGATCGGCGCGCGACGGGCGCTCGCGCTGGGGCAGCACCTGCGACACATCCCCGCTCGACGACGGTCGCTCGCGCTGGCGATTGCGCGGCGTGACGTGGATGACGGGTGGCGGTGGTGAAGGAGGGGGCTCTGAGTCGAATGATGCGGCGGGACGGAGTCTGTAACGTGCATCATCCGCGAGGCGTGGCAGCGCAGGCGGGTGCTGCTGGTTCTCGCTGCCAAGATCAGAGAACAGCGAGTCGCTCGAGATATTGATGTTCAAATTGAGCGAAAGCACCGGTGCAGCGAGCTCGCGGGCGTCCTCGCTTGCGAGTTCCGAAGTTGACACGGACGCGGTCGACGCGGACGCAGACGACGCGTACTGCCTTGTGCGGGCGATGGCGTCGAACGCGGGCATGTGCAAGTCGAGTTCCGATTGCTCTGCGAACAACGCGAGGCCGTTCTGGTGTGGTCATGAGCTTACTGTTCGCAAAATAAAAAGAAGGATCAACGCACGGCGTCAGCGGGGATCGGGGCCGGAGGCGTAGATGGCATCTGGTGCTCAATCAAGGGATCACCGCGGCTGGTAGACCCAGTGCGAGCGGGGCTGGCACTCGTTGATGGCATGGGCGACGTCGAGAGCGTGTCGGCGACCCAGAGCTGTCCGTGGTGGTGCTGGTTCTCGACGAGCGGGGAGAGACTGCCGAGAATCGTGAGCTCTGGCAGCGAGAGCTCGAGCAGCGGGCGCGCTGGGGCGTCCATGGGCTGGCTGGACGGTCCTGCACCTGGAGTGATGGCTGGTCGCTGTGTGTGGGAGCGACGAACACGGCGGCGCGGCGGGGGCACCGCGGGCAGTGATGGCGAGGAGAGAGAGCTGGCCTCGGCCACCGCCGGCAATCCCACGCTGCTGTGCGTCGGCAACGTCGAGCTGCGGCTGCTCGTCGCTGCCACGGTCGACGACGACGAGCCAGGGCCAGAACCAGATGCGCCTGGTGCGCGGGAAGTCGAGGTCGTTGCGCCACCGTGTCCAATTCCGGCTTGGCCATTCCTGGCGCGCTTGCGCTCAGCGCTCGCGGCGGCGGCGGCGGTGTTGTCGTCGCTGCTCGCTGGGCTCGTGTTCGCAGAGGTGGTCGCCGACGCAGGCGACGACGAGGAAGTGCCACTCGACGACGCCGGCGACGATGCCGCACCACTGCCGAAACCCAGATGTGCAAAAGCTCGCTGGTTGAACTGAGTAGCGCCAGTGTCTGGGAGCTCAAGCCTGAGTGTCGTGGACGCCATGGACGACGGCGACGACGACGGTGGCGGCGACGGCGATGAGCAGAGGCAAGAGGCAAAACGAAGTCCAAACACAGATTTGCTTCCGAACTCCCGTTACTTCGAGGTTACCGCCTCGCCGTCCGAACTCTAGCTCTGCGTGCAAGGAGCCTCATCTCTATGACTCAAGATAATGTTCAGATCTGCCAGCCTGCAGTGAGAAGTTTGAGAGACTTTAGTGCGCGAGGACAAAGAGCTACCGGTCCAACTAATCATTCCAGTGCTGCCGTCAGCCTCAGCCAGGCGCCAGGGGTCTCACGACAGACGCAACATTTAGGTGGGTCTCACATTTGGACAAGTCAGCCTAATACCATAGTGATTCAGCCGCGAGGCTCCCGTGTGCTGGGGAACAGTCCCCACATTCTGAACCAACTTGAAGGCCGATCACTAATCCTTCAGGCTCAACAGTCTAGTCTCCTGTTCTCTTGATGGTCTCGCTGTGCATAGCCAGGCGCTTCTTCAGAGCTGACACTGCACGATTCTCAGTGACGGTGATGCAAGCATTCGAACCGGCGGCTCCGAGATTCACCTGCCCGATGAAATTGAGACTGCTTCCGTGCAGGCACGTCGTCCTACTTAGGCAAGGAGCTGCGCTTGGGAAGACTTGTCCGGCCACATGACGGTATGATACGCGTGGTACTTAGGGTTGAGATGCAGCTTACAGCTCCCCGGCCCTTCTACTCACGGCAGCAGGCGGGACCGTCCACAATGTTACCAGCGTCTTCCGCTTCTTGAATCAAGTAGAGAATTCATCAGTTGGCTAGTTTCGAGGTCGCTGCTGCCGCGGCTCCTGTCTGCCTGGCTGCTTGCCTGTTTCCAGAACTACTGCTTAGACTTGGATGCCACTCGAAATTTCAACATGTTGTTGTAATTAGCGAGCATCTGGCCTCTACGGCAGAAGGACCTGTACCGTCTCCGGCTCGTGTCGCTCTTCCAAGAACTTCACCTCTTCCGCGCTGAGGGCGACTGGGAGGGCCGCCCGCTCTTCCTTCGCTGCCGAGCTCGAGCGCGCACCCCGTGGCCTCAACATATACACCTGACCTCAAGGGTGGACTCTTCTTATTCTCCTCACACCTGTACACAAAGTAAAGCCGGGAGAGCAGAGTGGACGAGGCGATCGTCATACAGTACAAGTCGAGCGCTCGATGAAGGAAATCAGTGGCCATTGTCGCACCCGCGTGAGCAACGATCGCGCGACGGCGGACTCGGGATGAGCCCGACTCATACTTCTGACCTACCTCGCGTCAGCGACGGTCGCAGTGCAGCGGACAGATTATGACTGAGGCAACGACGAGTTGTTTATCAGAGTACCGTAGCGCGCGTCTCATTGTGAAGCGGATATCTTCGAGCCGTCTAGTTATGAAGTCTCTACGCTGTCCTCCGCGCAACGCGGTGGGCAACTACATGTCGATATAGCTACATATGGATCAAGTACTGACTAATAAGGTACGTACGCAAGAACCTCTGCTCTAGTGGTGAAGCAAACAGCGAAGACCAGGGAATTCATGGGTGACCCATCTCCAGATCGCGAGTCGTCTCAGCTACGACGGCAGGCGCGGCAGAGAAGATTTCCTTCAACGAGTCCCACGTCGACTTACGCTCGGAGATCGACTTGCTTGCGCCTATCTGGTCACTGTCTACCAGCGTGTCCTGCCTCGAGATTCTACCAGAGCAGCCGTCCGCATAATCCTGAGACGCCACAGCCGCCTCGTCGATGTCGGGGCTTTGAGACGCAGTCTGTGCCTGTGATGTAGGGAGAGACCATGTAGATCCACGAGACTCTGGCTTGATCCGCGAGAAGTATACCCCTTGGTGGGCGACGAGGAGTAGTACGATCGCCACGGCCGCGATGATGAACGGGCTCCACATCCGAGAAAACTCGGAAAGGCTGTAGAGAACGATCCCGGCAGCGAAGAGGACGAGCGACCACACCATCATGGCGAATGGCAGACTCATAATCATCGACGTTCCGAAGAGGCCTAACGCGCTCTCGTGGCAGACGTTCATGTACGTGGCCTGTCAATGAACCCGTTAGCTTCGATGTACATTCCCATTAAGCGAGACGCTTACCGCATCCTTGCATGTGAAGGTTGTGTCAGCAAACGCGCGGTGTTGGTGAGAGAGAAGAAGACCAGAACCGATTGAAGCAATCGTAAGAATCGTGGAAATGATGCTCAGCGTGCGAGCTGCGATGGAGAAAGGGGCGTAAGAGCTCGCGAGCTGCTCCACGAGCATGAATCCGATATTCGTTCTTCGCACTGCATCAGGACACAGTCACGTCGATAGACGGTAGAATGACTCACGCAAGCATGACGGTCGACTACAGCGAAATGAGATTCCCGATCGAGAGCGCGCGAGAAAGATGTCACATACCATTAAGAGTACGTTTCGCCAATCCTGCTGGAGCTCTTTCATGAGCTCGCGCCACTGATCAGTGTACACCGATCTATCGACCCATATTTTGCAGAATCTCCGATAGAACGACCGTGGCTTGTCGAAAAGGAGCATACAAGAGAGCGTCCGCGCGAGCAAGCTCAACGGCGCCTGTTCTAGCGGTTCGTGGAACCGGCTTTGGTCGCGTGACAGTCGCGCGTTGTGCTCGCCATGAAGATTATGCGTTCTATCTGTGACTGATGGACGCTCAGTATGGTGTCTTTCAAAGGTAAGACTAACGAACATATGTTGTACCACTGCCGCGCTGCAACAGATGAGCTACGGGAAACCCGATGGAACATGTTACTCACCGACAGCTGAAGCAACCGGACCATTTCCTGCCGATGTATCTACGTTTCGGTAAGCAAAGTAGTGAGACGGTTGCCTAACGATGGCACTCACTCCACTGATTGGAGGTCAGCATCTTCAGGAACTTGTGCATATCACGCGTGGGAGTGCTGATCGTCGAGTCAACTGAAGTCATGCGGTCTGTGCAACTGGTTAAGAAAGCGCAGGGATTTGAAACGGTGTAACGCACCAGAAATGCTGTACAGCAAGATAGCCTTCAGGTCGTCCAGGGCTCCGTCAGGAAGTGCGCGATGGTCGGGGAAACTACCAGGACGTAGATCCGCGTCAACACTGCGCGCACAAGAGCTAGTGTAGTGCAGTCACGCACTATTCCACGTGTTTCCAAAATTGATGTTGCATCACAGAGCCTGATAAAAGCCCCCTTCTAGTCAGGTTCATACCCGTTGTGCGTTGCGAGCGGGTGCTTACACAACATATCATACGATGGCCAGTGTCCGAGATCCAGAGACGCCGTGCTGAGTGGTCGCACCGCCGTATTAGGATCCTCTTCAACCCAAAATATTGACCGCTTCTTCCAATCGGCGATGTAGTATCGGCATTGATGCGTGCGCGGGCAAATTTCGAGCGCGAGCTCCCATTCTTGGTTCCCGCAGTGCCATTCACCGGCCACGTCGTGAAGCTTGCTGTCCTGAGGCATAAGATGGACCAGTATCCGAGTCTTCAACTCGGCGACTGCAGCCTTGACACAGGCGTTCACGTCGTCGTCGATGATATCGCAAGACGTAACGATTTGCAGCGTATGGTTGTAGTAGTATGGGTTGCCTTCTGGATGAACGTGCCTGTCCCATCCAATGCGCCGTGTCCGGTCCAGACTAGTGAATAAGAGCGCTCAGTCTTGTGCAGAACCTCAAGCAGGATGACATACGGTTCGCTCGGATGGCTGTACATCAACGGCCAAATGTTCAGCACGTACGTATCGACGCTGAGTAGAACGGTTCAGGCATCGTGATGAACGGATAAAAGAGTGTACTGACTGTCCATCTCCTCTTGTGTAGCGGGATAAGCCACTAGGTGCGATTGGGACGAGCGTGACCACATCTACGGCAACGGTGTCCGGAAGGCATTTCTCGTCAATGTCAGCCATCTGCTCGGGTTCCGCTACAAAGGTAGTCGTGAACTCCATGCGGAAGACGAGGAGATTGAAGATGGGGATGATGAACTGCGAGAGGCCGGGGATTTATAGAAGGGGTAGCACTGCTCCAAAGTTCCCGCCTCGACTTCGTTGTACACAGCCCCCCTAACGCGACGACAAGATCGGGACAACATACCTTGTCTGCGTCGCCCGTGCAACGAGTCAAAGGCTTGTACATTTCCAAGCCTGTTAACCGACGTCGCCGCACAATGCGAGGGCGGCGTTGAACCAGGGTCTATTGACGCTCAGGCGGGCTGGCCGGCAGCGTTACACCGGACGGGTCATCTTGCTCGTGACACTGGGGCCAAGACCGATGTTCTTTGCTGAAGTTTCGGTAAACGCGAGTCTGCGGCGAGGCGCCTAGCCGCAGAGCATGTGCTGGATTGTGGACTTGGAGCGCTCGACTCGAACTGCCCAGTGCCCATAGGCTTAGCAGTCGGCAGCGATGTGGTTTCCTCGGTATTCCCGTTCAAACGCAAGGCAAAGACACAAACTTGGCAGAGCAGGCTGTTCTGGAGTCCTGTAGGCGATCCTGGAAGAAGCCTTCCGTGCTGAAACTTGAAGCTGTGGAGCGGAGTTTGCACTGCATCGCCTAAATCGTTGTCAGAACAAGTTGTCCGGGCACAACGTAATGCTCACGGGATTTAAGGCTTCATTTTACATTCTTGGACTTGAGAACGCGGGAACATTGCAGCTGGGTGACGCTGGGAGCGCGAATCTCGTACGCAATGATGGCCCTGATCGTGGGCGCACGTATGCAAAGTACTGTATACTGCTCATTTCTCGGTGCATAATCATCGTACTCATGTTATCTCTGTAGTAGTCTCCGGCCTACAACACCGTAGCTCGCTGGATCTGCTCTCATCAAGACGACGGGTCCAATTCCTTTGCCTGCATTGCATCTGAATGGCGGCACTCGCACCCGCGTCGTGTTCTTTCGCGACCTTCCTGTTCAAGATCTAACTGCTGAGATAGCCGCTCAAGGCACTGCATACCCAATCGTGCGCAAAGGCCCCTTTGCAATGAAGCCGACGTTGTCACGTACCATTACTCTGTTCGTGGTACGAATAATGAAGCCCAACTTGAAGTTATGTATCGACTATGCACCACAAACTCTGTCGCTGGATACGAACAATGGAGTTCTAATGTTGAAACTTCCTAGTCCGGCTTCATGATTTCCCTGAGCGATGACCCAGCACTGTAGGGACACCCAGGGTACACAGGGAGTCTGATAGCCCTGCGGCAGGAAGTCGCTACTCCGTGCCTATGATGATAGTTTATGTGCCGGTGATTTCTCTTTCTCTGCTGAGACGCATTCATCCGAGACGTTTGTACTTACAGTTCTCAACTATCTACTCCCGCATTTCTGCGCAGGGATAGCGATGTATAATTCGTACCAGATCATGTTCCACCTGATTTCTCAGTTCCCAAACGACTCGGGAGGAAGGAAGGAAGGAAGTCTATTCGTCCGGGAGTTATCACAGATGCAGAGCGTACATCTCGGAATGCACATCGTGCGTCACAGACACTACGTATGATTCGGGGAAGGCCACGTTTCCGCCCGCCACACGCAGCGCTCGCATCGCAAGGAGGGGACAGGAGGCTTTGCCAATGCCGCGGTGAAACGCTGAACTGCGGCGTCGGTGCGTCGGCAGTGGCTACGCAGATGAAATTGAGTCTGTACCCTGCGCCGCGCTAGGCTAGGCGGCTACCTGGGTAGTATGGTACGATGGGACACACTTGCTTGAGATGTCGCATCTCGACCTCCCCATCCGCCACTGTGATGCATAGCTACGAAGTAGACTTGTTCAGTATTCGACTCGTGCACTATGAGAGAAAGTGTGTGCCCAGAGACGCGGCGTCGACCGTGCAATTCCCTGATGTGCCATGCATACCACGTCAAGCTGCGGGACAGTAGCTGCGGAGACGCGTTATTCACGGCCGCGGAGGTGTAGAAGTTACACTGCTTCGAATGCGAGGTCGGCAAATCAACGCTACCGGATTTTGGGTTCAAAGTTCGGAACTCATTGTAGCAGCCGTTAAAACGGGTTCGGTGCATGAGGCTTGCCTTACGGGAACGACAGAGTCTCAGGATGGGATCCACACGTGCCAGTGGAAGCGGTGCAATACTACCGTCGCCGGGCGCTCCGTCGATATTTCGCTCGGAATACCTCGTCCAGTGCATTAACACAGCTCGAGTAGTGTAAGTCCTCTCACACTGCGGCGGTTGTGAGGGATGTAGAGCAGAAGCATCAGCCTAGGCTCTGGCGGAAATACTGCGTGATTCGACATCCACCGAACCGTCACCATGATGACCTTCACTTGAAAGGCATCATATGACGGAAACGGTAGACCACATGGAATCTGAGTATGGAAGGATTATGCCATGATAAATTATGGGAACTTCGAAGAATCGAAGACAGATCACGTGCTCGCGTCCTGAAGTAAACTACCGGATGCAAGACACGCGCGGAGTTCGAACACGACTCTTCCCGAACCTCATCGCATCGCAATCCGCGCCCGCTCGACACGGCGATAATGCCGACCAAAGCCGAGGAGGACGCGTTTATGCGCACTCTGCTTGCTGGAATGGACCCGCAGTCTGACCAGGCCGCGTCTGCGCGCACAAAAACGGCGTCTACGAACCAGACGCGTCAGAAAGCTCCGGCAACGCGCCAGACGACGCCTACACATGCTCTGTCCCAGCTCAGCCCTAGGATGATGTCCCCTGCGAAGCGTGTTCTGGCTCCAGTTGACAGTTTTGGCGGCGGTAGCGACATGGATTGGGATGCTTTCGACGAGTGGGAGCAGGCGCAGCTCGCCCAACCTCCTAAGCCAAAGACCCTTCCCACCCCTTCCTATTCCAAGGAAGAGCTGACTAGGTGTGTTGTGGACAGTGTCGCGGATGGCGGGTCTATCAAGAACGTTACGGCGACCGTGGCGGAGAGCGACGAGCAGGTGCTCATCACTCTGTGCGACGATTGGACCTTGACTCGCGTGCGACCGGGAGATATTCTCCATGTCCTGGGCACATTTTACGACACCACACCTCGAAGGATAACACTCACGGCGCAGAACAACACTCTCGTTCTCCACCCGGATCTGCTCTTGACGGCCACATCGGTCTCGACGTCACACCGCTGTGCGCGAAAACCCGTACTCGGTCTGCTTCTCCCTGGTGTCGGTCCCGATGCCGC
>KV426079.1:82323-102825 GCA_001632375.1 Exidia glandulosa HHB12029 | reverse complement strand
GCGCGATCCAGAAAGTTCAGGTATACAGTTGAGCCAGGCGACGCTGGTATGGAGGGAGGGAAGCACGCGTCGGCATGGAGTATCACGATTAGTCCGCTGAGTTCTTTCTCGCGATTGGGATGGGCTATGAGCTATGGTATTGATGTGTCAGTCTGTGTGTGCGACAAAAGATGCTAACGCACTCGAATCTCCGAAATATCGCATGGGGTCAATGAGAACATTGGTTCTCGTCTGCCTTTGAGCCATACACTCAGGCCTATGGGATGTCGGAATCGCAGATAGGGGAAGTGGGGACCGTGAAAATGATATCCGCAAGCATAAGAATGGAGCGGTAGCGAGCCGGGAAAGCCGTCAGAGTCGTCACGAGCACGATTCGTAGGGTCAAAGCCAGCATCTTCCACTTCGGCGTCAGGCCATGCCGAGCTCCCAGGCGCGCGCTTCATTCTACTCCACTCCTCCGCTCTCCTTTCAGCAAGGTATTGTGTAGAATGGCGGTAGAGTTCCGCTTGTTTCGCAACAACATCGTCCAGAAGGGGTCGCCCAGGTAAGAGATCGTCATCTAGCGGCTCCACTTTCATACCGACCGTCCCCAGTAGAGCGTCTCCTGGAATCTTATTCGACGCGCCACTGGAGCCAGCCGTTGATCCGAGGGGTGCTACACCGGGTGCAGAGATTGGCCAAGTACGCAAGCTATCGACGCCTGAAGCCGAAGCATGTGCCAGTAAGTCTGCGGTGCACGACCGTACAAGGAAGACGCCATTATGCATGCGGACAAACTTGAACAGATACGAGTCGAGCATCTGAACTGGTTGCGACTGCGATTGCGGTGTAGCCGATGGCACAGCGTGTCCCATGGCCAGTGCATCTAATCCTGCTCGCGCCAGGATATCACCCTGTGCGTCAAGAACGGATGCTCCGGAAGTTGTAGTATCTATCGGCTGCTGCACCGAAGACGAGCGAACACCGGCCGATTCAAGAGCACCCTTCGACAGCGTCGCAAGCGAGGCGCCTTCCTGAGAGGGACCACAAAAAACCCCATTACCCTCCTGTACAAGCTCAACGGGAGCTGTGTAAGTGGGCGCTGGAGATGTCGGGGAACTCCTAGCAGCCTGACTCGGGGCACTCTGCGGATGGACAGTGGCAGTCGGAGAAGTATCAGGTAACAACTGCGACGGCGATGCAGTAATAGGTAGACGAGATGATAAGCGGGGTGTGCTGACGTGTGGTGGGCCTTCAGAACGAATATCGACTTGTATAGGTACCGAGAGAGTCTTAGAAACACCGACGAGTGCAAAATGCTGTTCGACAGCAGTGTTACTCCCTGGCAGTACGTGACCATCGGTGGAGAACAAGCCAGACTGCGTAGACGATAAGGCGATGGTTCGCGAGGTTGAGCTATCGTTAACAGGAGCGCGAGGTGTCGAGAGAGCAGGTTTACTGCCCGACGCGCCGTCCATGGTAATGTTACCATGGGCGTCAGTCGCAGCGTCAGGAAGACGCATCACAGCATCTAGTGGGAGAGTACGAAGTGTTTCTGTGCCAGTGGAGGACGCATGCGGTGGTGCGGCCGTCAAGTGCTGTGCGAGCGTCCGACGCGAGTCGCTATGTACGCCTGGCGTCACAATAATTGTTGCGGCGGTTATAGACGGAGCGAGCCCGTCGCGCACATCATCATACATATTGACGCGTATTTTGGGTATACTCGGCGTCGAAGTTGCGGCAGAAACGAAAGTTCTCGAAGACGGGTTGGCTGCGGCTTGTCGCCCGAAGTCCACGACCGAACATGTCCTGTTCATTTGGGCGCTGGTAGCAGTACGCGCCGAGGATGCCAAATCCGTCTGGGTGGCCGCGTCCACGTACTGTGCGACGTACCATCTGCGAACGGCCTTTGGTGCTCGCACTTGCGACGCGTCGTTCTCTGAGTTTGCACTGCGCGCCATCAAATACAATGTCTAGAATATAGAAAAGAAACACTCACGGTACTCGACGCTTACCCAGGGTGGAAGTAGGGGCAGACGCATCTGGTGTTCGCATCTCTTTCAGTCAACGGTTGTGTGCGAGGTCAAGTGCCACTGTCGGACTTTGCGTCGCAACCGGCCGAAACAGGAAGAGATTTTCACTCGCCAGAATGTACCAACCCCAATATTTTGTAGCAAAATCCCGTTCTGATCCTCTGAGAGAAAAATCCTTTCTAGTCCGCTGGATTCCTCGCCAACGCTCAAATGTACTCAATTGACCCTGTACACTGAGAGGGAGCTGTCGTCGCACGTCGTGAACGCTTGTAATGATCACTGAAACCCAATACTATACCCCGTTCGCTGAGCGTTTCTCATTCTTCTTTGTCTGGATCACCGCGCTGACCCCCTTGCTGAATCGCTCGCTCTTCGCTTCGCGCAGCTTCACCATCACGAGACGCCATACAGCAGCTGCTGCGAGTAAAGCGCCAACCACCACGCCGATAACAACTTACCCCTTGAACCAAACAAGTGGACGATGAGACAAAGGTCCCTCGCTTTGCTTCACTGCTCAGAAACCACTTAACGGCTCTACAATGTGAGTTAAATGGATTCTGTGGATAGATGCGGGTTGCTCAAGTAGTGTATCCATAATTTATGCCCAAATATCCTACCCATTCCTATGCACACGTTCTCCAAACGCCCAAGGGTCCTCTACGCCAGATACATACTTCAGGAATATGTCGTGCGTCCGATCGAAAATGACCTTTCCCTTGCCCTCTGTACTGTTCCACGGTGGAAGGTCATACACCGTATCCGAGGTCTGACCCACCAAGATCCGCCCATCCCGCAGAGCCTGCAACGCCTTCCATATACCCGTCGTAGAGAGCTTAGGTGCGGGTGTGTGTAGTCGAAGAGACAGGGCCTCCAATTTCACAGCGGGCGGCGCACGATATAATAACGCGTTGACCAGTCGAAGAATAATCTTCCGATTGGCGGCGGATTCGCGCAGACCGAGATGCGTCAGAGCCGGTAGGTGCTCGGACCACACGTCAGGATCGATGATCATCGCGGAATCGCAGCCGGAGTCCAAGTAAAGACGCGATATGGAGGTCGTAAGCCCTCGTTCCGGCAGCACGGTCCCCATGCAGCAGCATGATACGATTTGCAAGCTCGGAAGTGGCGCAGGCCACCACTTGTCGAGTTGGTACGCCTCGGGAGGAATGCGTAGACACGGGCCGCCATCAAGAGGGGCGCGAATACAATCCATGTTCATAATTGCGATGGTTCGGACGTAAGGCGCGAAGAAGGGCGGACTCGACGCGTCGACCGTGTGGGCTTTATGGAGCCGCGCAAAGGCATAATTGTCGAGTACCAGGAACGCGTAGATGCGCGGGATCAGCCAGCATCTGGCCTGTTTGCAGACGCGAGAGAGTCGTGCGCCAGCCGCGGTATCGCTGAACCCGGCGAATTCGAATATCTCGCGCAAGATGTCCGTGTTCAGATGAGAAGCCATGTCTGTAGAAGCATGGTGAGAGCGAGCGGTCACTTGAAACTATATACTCACAGGTTGTGGGTGGTAGGGAAGAGCTAAATGGGGGTTGACGCGTTCCGTTTCGCGCTTTTGTCGTCGGCGCTTGGAAAGCCTTCGCGAGCGGCTACCTGAAACGATAGGAACAGGCGCGCAGCTTCTCGGTACCGCAGCGAAGTCAGGGAAACCGTGCGTCGCAAGTCTTCCAAGCCAGGGGCCTGACTCGACTTCAGCAAATGAGTGGAAAGAGGCAAAGAGCCGGACGGAGCTTGAACGTTTAAACACGCAGCGACTCTACAATGTAACTTCTTAGGACCTACACGTCCAAAAAATCCTCGAGAAATTTTCAAGGACGACATGCTTCTACGTGTCTGTATTCTTCGTTATCTAACACTGTCCGGACTAGAACGCTTACCCCATACGGTCTGAGAAAGATTGGCAGAAGGAGACCTTGTACGTGTCACAGTGCCCTCCCAATATTCCCACCCCACGTTCTCAACCGATAAACTGCATCCATGTTTGCCGCGCTACTCGCCGTGATCTCCTGCAACGCGTGGTCGAAATGCGCAGCGCTCAGGACTCTCGTCGGCAACGGCCACCTTTCGACCCCTTGGTCCATCGTCTTCCATAGGTCGGGCACTGTGTCTTTAAACGCCGCAAGTGCGGCGCTGAAGACCAGATGCTTGATATCCGAGCCGGAGAAGTATTCGGTTCGCGACGCCAGGTCGGCAGTGTCGACGGTGTCATCCACGGATTCACCGCGGAGGTATTGGGTGAGGATCTCTGGAGCAGGACGCGAAGTTAGAGGGAGGGATAGAACAGCAGAAGGGGTGTACCCACTCTCGCGCTCCGCTAGACCGGGCAAATCGACGAGTACACGGCGCGGGAGACGACGAAGAACAGCGTCGTCCAGATCCTGAGGACGATTGGTCGCTCCTACAACGATGACCTGTGCGTTCTTGTTCTCTTCGGACGTCTTGAGTCCGTCCATTTCCTACGCATGAGTCTAATCAGTACAATATAGGCGATAGGCCGATGGGGCAGACGAACCTGCATAAACTCCGTGAGCATACTACGATGAATCTGTGAGTCGCGGTCCCCGCGCCGGCCGAACAGCGCGTCAATCTCGTCAATGAAGACGACGCATGGCCCAAGTCGGCGCGCAAGCGTCTGCACGAAGGAATCTACGTGAGTACATAGACTCGTTGAAATGGCTGACGTACGAAAGTGGCGTGGATCAGCTTCTCGGACTCCGAGTGCCATTTGGACTTCATATTGCTAGCTTGTATCTGGAGCATACGGGCCCCACTCTCTTTCGCAAGTGCGCGGCACACCATCGTCTTCCCAGTACCCTGCACATCGTCAGTTGCCAGGGACAAAAAAGATGGAGACAAGACTGCTGTAATACGCACTGGTGGGCCGTACAGCAGTACGCCGGACATCGACTCTTTACCAAGGATCCCAACACTGTACGCTTCCGGGAACAAGAGCGGCAACGACACGACCGAGCGCAGCGTCTCAATGATATGCGGCTGGATGCACACGTCCGCATATACAGTCCGAATAGTCGCTGCCAGTGGCCCATCGTTCAGCATTCCGCAATCCTCTGCACAGGGAAAAGGCAAGGGCTTACTAGGATCAACAATAGCGCCCAGCAGACTCTGCTCAAACTGGTCCAAATCGTCCGCGCTTTTAACTTTCTCGACGATCGGATCCGCTGCTCCCGCGCCCTTCTCGCTTGATTCGATCTTCTCTCGCGCGGCTGAAATCTGGGCGCGCACTTCCTGGGCTACAGTTTCCCCGTGTTCGAGTGCATGGAGGAAATCGGCGGCGGTGGGGCTGGGACTAGATTCGGACTCGGAGGAGACAGGGAGCCATGGTGCGAGTCGAGCGGCGAGGGATGCAGCGTCGGAGGGGGTGAGTATGAGTTCGCGAAGGGATTTCGTGAGTTCTGCGCGCTCTGTAGTTTATTCTGCATAAGAGCACGCAACGGACGAAAGAGAAGAACTGCGTACCTTTGCTCACGTCCGCGTCACTAGAGTCATAGAGCATCTCCTGTAGAGACGAGAGCTTGACCTCCCGCTCAATATCCCGCAGCGCAACCGTAAGTTTCCCGAGATTGTGCGCCACAAGTCTCCTCTCGCGCTCTGTCTTGCTCCATCGTCCAGCGAGGGCATGAGAGCTCGCGCCCACAAGTCCCACAGCCAACACCTGCTCATAGACGAGAGTGGCATCTTCATCGACGACCATACTCTGCGAAGCCCCACGTCTCCCCAGCTGTCTCACCGCGAAACGATGACTGAACGTGCTCGACGACATATGTGAGAGACTGTTGAAGCGGTCGTTATCAGTTTTCGCCTCGCGCCATGCTGCGGGAAACTTTCGCTTCAGCCAGTCCTTGAGATGTCCAGACGATTCAAAGGCATCGAGATACTTGGAGTGCTTCTCGCGGCTTTTACGTGCCGCGCGAGAGACGCTGTTCTCGTCGTCCGGGAGACGTTCATATCGCCAGATCCCGGCTACCGCGATGATAGGAAGTCCCGTATCGTGGATGGCGCGGAGGAGAGTCTGGAGTATGGGTCGAGAGACGTAGCTCATGGTACCAAAGTCACGGAGATAGAGCATCCGACGTCGACGAGGCAGTTCTGTAGTGCGAGTCTCGCTTGTCGTAGGAGACGTCGCGCTGCGCATGCCGATGAGTGCTGTAAACCAGGCTCGTGCGGCAGCCGTGAGATCGTCGCGAACTTTCGCCTCAGCAGCATGTCGAATCTTGATGCCCTCGAGCTCGGCATTGCTCGCCATGTAAGGACCAGTCGCCTTTTCGAGAGCGTCCTTAGCTTCGGCCAAATCAGTCAGCAGGTCGACTAGCTTCTCGTCTTTCTGGTCGATTGGGCTTTCCTACTTTTCGTGTGAGCATGATCGGTCAGAGAACAGTGTGATTTGACATACAGCGGTACTGGATCTCTCCTCGACAGCAGCACGACACTTCTCGACCGTCTTCTTGCAATCTGTCAGGGCATCGTCCGCTTCTTCCGCCTTATCCTGCGCATTCGTCAGCTCTTCCTCCGCGTCCTGGACCTCGTAATGCTTCGAATATAAGTGCCATAGTGCGGCCGCAAAATCTACAGCCGCATTGATCAGGTCAACGCGAAAGGATTTCGAATAACTAGAAACGCACCTGCGCCAAGGAGACCGTCCTCGCCAGCGTACAAGTCCTCTGGATCCATAACGACCAGATCAGCCTCGAGTTCATGTGCAAGGTACCGAGCAGCGGCGTCCACAGCGACAGGCGAGTCCAGATGCGCGCCACATAGAGCAGAAACGCGCAGCGTAGTAGGCACTTGCGCGCCGTCTGCCGATGTCGATTCGGCAAGCTTGAACTCGGACTCGAGCGCGTTACGAGCAACCGCGAGAAGACCTGGAGCGAGCGCTATAGGCCCATCGAGCTCGGGTGGACCAGGCGCGAGGACGATGGGCACGCCGTTGAGGCTGGGCGCGACGTGCGCGTCGTACGGGATAAAGCACTTGTCGATGAACGCAGCAGGCACTGAAACCGGCGAGGTCGAGTCGACGACAGACTCGCCCTCGAGACTGGGCACCAGCGGTTCGTCAGAGGCAGACATGGACCGTTATGGGATTCGAAAAGACAGGACGGCGAAGCAGCCGTTTATATCGACGCCCGCCGACCAGGTTACCTCATGTGGCGGGAACGGACGAAAAGGATCTGACTCGAAGGCAGAGGTGCGCCGGACACGAGGCCGCGCTTCGAAGATTCGAGGCCGTCCAAGTCAAGATGGGCAAATGGTCCGCGCCGGAAGTACTTCCTTTCGACGGCGCCGATACAGTAGACCCATACTTCGCAAATTCACGACAGTCTCAGTACAGACGTATTTCCAGCTCTGGCTCCAGTAGCTCCTGTTCATAGCTCAGTATGTAACTAGAATGTATCACAAACCTGAGGTCGGGTCGCAGTTCCGAACTTGTCGGCCTGATAACCGTGTCTGGGCGACGTTGTCACGATCACGACAGGCAGAATCTAAGGATGTCTCAATCATTGTGGCAAGTGGTACTCTGCCATGAGAGACGCGTCTCCGTCGCTTGATTGACGAACACGTGACGAATGTGCTCGCGGCGGCATTATTCGAATCTGCCGCCACCATCGGGATCGCAGTCTCAGAAGTGAAGTAGTGGCGAAATGTGGCGTAGAAATATTATGGTGAGGACTCGATTAGTGAGATAATCTCAAGAGATCGTCCTCCTTTGGGCGCGCCAACGGATGTCCGAGTCGAGAACCGCAGTCTTGCGTAATACCAGACGGGAACACGTCGGCCCCGGCAACTGTGACGCGTTTCCAGGACACGTAAACATCCACAGAAGCCTGTTTAGAGGGTCTGTACAGTAACAGGTTGTAGTATGCAGATTCAGTCTCGCGTATTGGGATTTGATCCGTTATTAGAGGTCTTGCGTTGGCGCAACGTGTGACGTCACACGTTGCGCCGGAAAGTTGGAATAAAGGTAGAATAAGAGCCCCCCTTCCGTACAACCTGCGCAGGATAGACTAACAGGTCATATGAATACTCCGGATAGCTGTATAAGGTCCGTGTGCGCGCAGGTACGACAAATGAGTGCGAATAAGTTCGTTCCGACGATCCGCGGAGCCGTCGCAACATTTTAAGCATTTCGATGTGGCTTTCTGCACAGGTACAAAGTTTTCGGATTATATAGGCATATTACTACTGTACTACGCCTCCTGAACTCATAAGATGTTTTGTGGTGTGAGTTTGGCGTTGCATTGCTCAAGCGCCGGTCCCGGGCGCAGTTTTGACCCATCCAGGGTATTTCGGCGATAGTCTTGACGACAGACGGCTGTGACAGTGTGTAGAGTGCTTCCTTACTGCATATATCATGCCCTGGTGAGAATATAAGGCGAGATTTTGGGTACAAAGTTTTATTCCAAAATGCAACGCAACGTGTAACGCAACGTCTCCGGCCCAACGCAAGACCTCTATTGCCGATGTCGATCGCCAGTCTGACCTCAGATCCCCCTCACATATATAACTCGACCATGCATCGTCTCCATCTCTCCATCCGCATCCACATCATACACTCTCAACTCACTAACACAATGCGTCTCACTGTCCTCCTCGCGCTCACCCTCGTCGGTCTCACCGTCGCTTCGCCAGCTCGTGCGTTTATCCTTACTCTTCCTTTCGGGGTTTGTCGCTGACTCTTGTTTTTGTGTTTGCAGCCAAGACGTCGTCCAAGAAGGAGACGTCGACGAAGAGTACTAGTGTGTCGCACAAGCCCACATCGACGTCATCGCACAAGGCCACCAGTACTCACAAGACGACTCCCACGCCTACTTCCACTAAGAAGTCCAGCTCGATTAAGAAGAGCAGCAGAACGAGCAGCAGTACTCATAAGTCGTCGGCCAAGCCGACCTCGACGAGCACGAAGAAGAGCAGTTCGAGCACCAAGAAGGTCACGAGCTCGAGCACGAAGAAGTCGACTTCCACGGTTAAGCCTACGACTACCAGTACCAAGAAGTCGTCCACCAGTGCGTTCCCCCAACGATTGCCTTCCTCTCATATATTGACTGAGCGGTGCAGCTACTAAGAAGTCGTCGACCACCACGAAGGTGTCAACGACAACTAAGAAGTCGAGCACGAAGAAGCCGACCATGACGCCTGTGCCGACCTCTACGGATGACGAATTTACCACATCAACTGACGACGGTGACTTTGCGACGTCGACGGACGATGGTGACGACTCCTTCACCTCTACGGACGACTCGGCCGCAACTTCCACAGACGACGGTGATTTTCCAGCGCCCACGGACAGTGATGAGCCTGCGCCGACGCCTACGGATGAGAACGGTCTTGAACCTACCACATTCCCGGACGGCGGCGATGAGGATTTGGCGTAATCGTTCTCTCCAAATGTAGTCACGGTAGACTTTGAGGCGAAATATGTACCGCACAGATAATTAGATCAATACGAATTTCATCATCCTGATATCCGAGTCTACCCATTCAAGGAGGCCCCTCGTCTGGCATGTCTTGTTATTCCACGCCGTGTTCAAGTCAGCCATCGCGAGTCAAATGGAGGATGAAGTGAACCGTGACTGAGTCAGTCAATGCAGTGTCACCATCAGGAGTTTGCGCCGAAAGAACAGAGATCGGATATGAAGTACGACAATTACTGCATACGCCTGCAAGTTACGATTCAATTTCTTCTAGGTAACGCACGACTCTGTATGGGCATCAGTCATAGCGGCATTACGCACTTCAGGTCGGGATAGATACGGTCGACAAGTGGACACGTACGCGGTAAGACGAAGAGACGGAAAACACAGCCCGTGGGATTGTTGCGGGCACGCGGTGAACAAGCCGTGTCCATGTAGATCTCCCGCGGGCCCCGACGAGCATCGCACAGTCGTCCGCAGCAGCCGAAGCACGCAATTCACCTGAAGGGTCGCAGCACAGGGTTCCGTGAGCGTCCGGGGCTGCGCAGAGCGGGGATAAGGCAAAGAGTCACAGAACACAGCTAACTTTAAGGTAGAGAATGCAGGTGCGGGCCAGAACAAAGACATAGAGCCAGATGGTCGTAAGGAGTTGCCATGGGATCGGTCAGGCTCGAAGTGCCGTCGAATGCAGGATTTCGTCCGTGCCATCGAGATGCGAGTGAATTCACCGAAATGGTCGTGTTCGCAGCCCAGAGGACTTAAACCACCACGAAGTCCAAGAAGTCCAGCACGAGGAAGCCGACTGTGACACATGTTTCCACCTCTTCGGATGACGAGTTTACGACCTCTACTGACGACGGTGACTTCACAAAGTCGACGGACGACACTTTCCCGCCTACGGACGACGGGGCCGCAACCTCCGCGGACGACGACGATGTCCCTGTGCCTACCGATAATGATGAGCGTGCGCTGACGTCTACGGATGACGGCGATCTCGAGCCCACCTCGTTCCCCGATGAGGATGTCGCAGCGCAGATAACGGCCAACGTTGCAAAGTGCGAGAGCGTGAGTCGGTGTTATGCGCATTCCCTCCATGCATCTGCGTCACATGGACCAGGAATATAGTGATGAGTGGTTCTTGTGGTTTGACCATGACGGTGGTTGGAGCGAAGGCTATGGGCGTCTGACTCCGCTCGGCAGCGATTCCGACCTTGGCCTCGTCCTTCTCCGCAATGGACACCCGCGCGCGCGATATCCGCGCCCGACTAGCAGCGCTATCGCCTTCTAGCTCCGGCTCTACGACGCCCACGGTCCGGGACAGTGACCGCAGCGAGCCTGAGGACGAGTCGCTCGTCCTGGACGACCTCGTCCGCATCGGCGAGGCGTCGCGCTTACGCCGTCGTGGTGCACTGCGTCTGGACTTGTCTACTGCATCTACTTCTACGTCTACTGCTGGGTCGGACGAGCAGCTTGCGGGACTTGTGGCGGCTGTTAACCAGGCGACGACGGACGAAGCGTTCACGTACCGTGTGTACTGTGGGACGCGTATCTGGTCTTCTGGCGTGGCATCGACTTCTACTTCGGCGCCGGCGCCATGTCCGTTACCAGAACCATTGCCAATGGACGACTATAGCTATTCACCAACGCAACAAGACGACGACGAGCGGTGGACGGGATGCCGCGCGCTCATTCACGAGTCCGCTGCGCCCTCCACGCGCGACGGCACCTGGCTCGCGCGCGGGCCTGCGCAGCCGGGCGTCGTCAGACTCGACGCGGCGTATTTTGAACGCGGCGGACGACGGATCCGAAGACCGTGCGGGTGCACGGGGGATGGAGTGGGTTGTCGCGTCTGGTATGTCTATTCCTCCTCTGTTCTTCGCCTACTCATATACTGTATAGTGGTAACGCTCTAGGATCTATATGGCGTCCCTGCGCACGACATATGGCGCTATTTCCGCACGGATCGGGCTCGGTGTATTCGTTCTTTACAAACGCAACGGATAGCGAGCCGCCGTTCATCTTCCCGCCGCCCGTCGTTCCCCCGCCGCCACTCAACTCACCCCACGAGCCCCTACCGACGAGTCCGATGCTGCTCGAGCTCGATTTGGAGTCGCCTAAATCCTGACACGGCACTCGTTCCCACACCGAACCAACCTGCATATCCCCTTCGCTCTCGACGCTCCTAACCATCTGTATCGAAAGGGAAGTTCTATAATCACCCAGGACCTCTGGAATCTGGAGTATGTATCGTTCTACACCCACCGTAACACCCGCACGTGTACATCTATGATCTCGTCTGTATTCCTACTTTCTACTTCCACTGTTACTTGTCCTCCTTCAGCCTGGCATCGTCTTTGAATAGCCCTCGACGCCGGGCACCCACGGTGGATCATGAACAGCACTGGAACGTCTTTGAAATCGAACCTGTTCTCCTTCGCGCTCTTGGCCACATTCCGGTTGACGCGGCCGTGGGCGAGTTTCGGGCGCCGGGACCGAATACTAGAAGTGTTGAGCGTAGACACACTTAACGATGTCTCCTAACTATGCCTAATCGCAGGATAGGGTTAGAGCTGGATTTTACGATGGCGTCTTTGGTCTGTTGAGTAGTGCTCAAGCTCCTGTCGCCGAATCGGGACCGATCTGGAAATGTTAGTCTGTTAGTGTTAGTGCTCGTATTACTGCAAAAGTGTCATTTCATCTCGGTCTAACATTATACAGCTGTCTACCGGTACTGTTACAGAAGCACTATCACAGGGGAAACACACACACTGGCAGCGATCATCGGCAACTACGAGACATCATTCGGCGGTATGAGTCAGTCATTGCTAAGTAGATAGAACTGTCAGTACGTATACTGCTCTGCCAGTTTGAGATCTTACCAGTGGCAGCAGTCCTTATTAAAGCCCGGCGGCGGTGTGGTCGTAGCACCGGATGATTGACGTTTCTCGACGTGACCGCATTGTCTGCTCTGCATACTGCACGATGTCTGGGTCAGCTATCCGCCTCACCTCGTTGCAAACTGGGAGACACGCACGTCGTTGGAGCGCCAGCCACCATTGTGACTACAAGCCAGATGGCGAAGAGAACTTGAACGGACGATGACCGCATGGATTGAGTACGTAGGAATACTGTCCTTCTGCGCGGATGGGGAGAACTGAGCCTACAGTCTGCGAAGAACAGTTGAATTTATACCCACCCCGAGTCCTGTTTGTGTCACTGTAAATTAAATCAA
The DNA here is from genome assembly GCA_001632375.1 of Exidia glandulosa HHB12029. Classification (NCBI taxonomy): domain Eukaryota; kingdom Fungi; phylum Basidiomycota; class Agaricomycetes; order Auriculariales; family Exidiaceae; genus Exidia; species Exidia glandulosa. The sequence continues at coordinate 90,142 of KV426079.1, read as the reverse complement.
AGTAAGGAGCAGCGCTGAGATGACTCGATCGTTACAAGATCAGCAGGCTTGAGCTTTCATTCATAATGATAGCTTGTTTACAGTTTCAGCGTCTGCGGCACCGATGAGCAGCACCGCAGGCTGATCATAAACCTCTGCTTGTAGTCCGTCAAGCAAAGGCAGCTCATAAGTTACAGTCGTGTCAGCACATGTTGTTTTTGGCGTGCTCGAACCGGTTTGCTCCCGCTCACTATATAGTCGACCGGTGTATCCCGTAGCTACTCTTTGCCGCAAAGACCCAAGTTCACGTCTTCGTCTCTCGTCCGGATTCGCCACACGGCTACCCTCGCTGGGGTGTGACGCCGCTTAACCGCGGCTCTTGACAAGTCGTTCCTGAGACCTCATGATTCCGCTTCCATTGCGTGACTTCGCCGTGGAGGCGCTATGTACAACAGACATATAAGGACGTCAATAGGGACAGAAACCCGTCTATGAGTCATCAAGTGCACATTTATTCCCAGGGAACACATGTTTTTGTTCTGAAAAACCTTTTCGAGCGGGCGAAACACATCTCAAGTCTTCCGGTACAAGAACTGTCATTGAACTGTGTCTCGATGAGCTCTACAGCCTGAGAACGACTGCAGGCGGATAGATACAGTCTCTGGCTACCTGTCAATGCAGGGTAGAGAGCGTGCGATGCAGCAGAGGACGAGCATCGAAGCGTGCGTCTCGGCGCTTGCTGGACTAAGCGCCCGTCCGGCTACTCGGCGGACGGACTGCACGGCCGAGGAAGACAGGCGCCGAGTCGGATCTCAGCATTTGCTTCCGTAATGCGCCCGATCGTGCGTCATCCGGATGCCGTACGGGCGCTTGTGGACGCGAATGCGCTGCAGGAGGTCGAGTACCTCATCTGCGAGGATTTCAACCATCGTCCCAGTTACAGAGGGTGCGTCTCCAGAGCATCCAGCTGTTAGATCAGCACAGGGACCTTGGAGAACTCACTAGGCTGGTGTGTTTGGTCCGTAAATCTTCAGAAGTTGTTTCGCCCGCTCGCAAAGGTTTCTCGGAACGAGAACATGTGTTCGCTGGGAATAGATGTGCACTTGATGACTCATACCCGTCACCCCCACGTACGACAAGTTTTGTGTAGAAGGGAGGAACGAGCCGCAGGTAGTGGATTAGGGTAGCCACTAGTGCGTTCGAATTCTTTCTCTGTCCATGCGGCCCGTCTGTCTCGCAGCTGTGGCACGCGTACGACCGCAGCAGCCCTCAAACCCACCCCAACGGATGATTTCAGTGAATGAAGTTTCAGCAGCTAACGTCTGAGGCCTCCGTTGACAGGGATTTGTTCGGAGGGCTCCAATGTCGGTATCTGCACTGATCGCAGTCCCTCCAGCTCAGTCGCGCCGATCTCTCTCCCAACAAACCTTATAAGATTCTGAAAGCGAAGCAAAAGAGGCTGCAAGATAAATATGCCAGTTTCCGCGGATGCAGATTGACGGGCGATTTCTGTTGAAGTCAAAAAGTCCGGACTCCGCGGCTGCCTCTTGACCTCGTTCGGCACCCTCGTTTCCGAAAAATGCGCTCATCCGAGGCGCCTGACTCTGAACAAACTCTGGGGAAGCGCAAGGAAATGTGCGTGACTTTTTCTGATAAATGGTTGTTCTGACTCGACGCCGTATACATAGAAAAGACGGGTCGCAGTCGCGACCGAACAAGACCGCTCGCAGATGGTACCTCGCGCAATACGTCGACCAAGCCACCCAGACAGATTTTTTACCCTTCAACACACGCTGCTGTCGACGGCCAGACGGGCAAGACATGCTCTGTGACCGACGTTGAACGGGACAGCGCGCCGCGCCTGCCCGCCAAATCCTTCGCCAGTACCGCTACATCTACGCCAAATGTTCCAACGATCCGCGTCGAAATGCACGTCTGCGCATCTGACGGGTCTAATCTATCTGTGCGCCACGGACCAGCCGTTGTGGCGCAGCGTAGTCCAACGAACCCGGCGACTGCACAAATCTCACCGGCAGCGCGGTCAGACGTCACGTCCGCCGTACAGTCTAATGCTTTAAACTCGACCGGTCTTGTGCACTCGGCCGCAGGACTGACGACGGCCCGCGGGGTGGCTGCATTGGCGAGCGTTTCCGGACCTTCCCCTCAGAACGTCTCGCTTTCTCTGGCGTCCAGTTCTTCTCCTGCCGCCCTCAGTCTGCCGCGTTGTGCCGAGGCTACTACGCTCTCTCGTACTTCTGCGCTGACGAGCAGCGCCCCTACCGCTAAAGTCCTGCAAGTAGGTGAGCGCGTAGTTCGCGAACCTGCAGAGCACGGGGCGCCGCTTGGGGTCCTGCCCAAGGACGGTTTCCACATGATGCAGAGGTCCTCAGCGGGTCATCATTCCTCTGCAGAGGAGCAGCTGGCTGCAAATCGTATGGAAGTCGACGAAGTCCTCCCTCGCACTGTGCCGACTGGAGTGTCGACGGACGGTGAATACCTTGGCATCCTGGCACGCGCTCGATCTCTCGCTACCATCGCTGCGGACTATACTGTGACTGTCTCGCCTTCCTGCTCGAGCGGCACCACTTCTCAATCTCAACCCCTTCAGCCCATCCTTTCTCCCACATCTAAGCTCGTTCAGGTCGGGGATCGCGTTGTCCGCGTTCCCTCCCGTGCCGAACCGCTCGCAACGCTCCTCGCGTCGACGGCGCTTGTGTCGACTATGCCAACGGGGCACACCGCAAGCACCGCTTCGCCCATTCCACAAAGCGTCCTCGATTTATCGCTTCCAGTGCATGACTATGCTGTCGACGCATCCGAGGGTGGGACCTGCGCGGCGCAGACACAGAGAATGCCTGACGGTGCTATTACTGTCAAGGTTGAGCCAGATTCGGACACCGTTTTGCTTCGACCCGACCTGCCTTTCGCCAGAGAGGCGGAGCTTCTCCGGAGAGCGACTGCATACCTTGTGCAGAAAAAGGAGAATCTACGCACGAGAATGAGACGGGGGAAGCGGACAACCTCTGCTGAAGAGAGCATCGCCTCTCGTTCTTGCTTCTTTCCTTGGCGCTCCGACTATGACAAAAGCCCTGCGCTCTGTGAAGGCAGACCAGACATCACTGCATACCCTTTGGAGGCAGTCTGTTATGGATCAATCATTGACGACCAGCTCATCTCTTATCTGCGTTTCGGCGACCCGATCGGTATAAGCATCTGGTACCCGGGCAGGCGCACTCCACTCTTAGCGCTTACCCGCTGTGACATCTCAGAGGTACAGGTGCGTTTTGAATTATCAGGATCACGTCATTTCAAGACGTCGTCCTCAAATAGCTGCAGCTCGTCGGTGGCCGCGACGCCGCGGAACTCGAAGGGATGATCGTGTTATTGCATGCTGACGCTTGCCTCCCTCCGTCTTTACCCGCACTCCCCGGAACGACTCTCTTTCTACGGTTCCTAGGTCCAGATTCGAGCGGATGGTGCACAATTTATTCTTATCTGATTAATGTCATACACTTACTAATCTCATTGCAGGTCTCATTGGAGGGAGAAATCCCAGCCGCACTGGACTGCTGAGCGATGGACCGATCTCAAGGAGTTTTTCTTAAAAGAGATAGCTCCCCGCGTTGTCTATGTGCCGTAAGCTCTGACTAATTTCGTGTAATGCTTCCCGTCTGGCGCGTGACTGATTCATCCTCTATACTCTCTTTTCCAGAGCGTCGAAGCTCGACGCAGGACTCAATCGTGCCAGAGCAACACGCGATGCACTTGATGTCGAGTGCGGGCAGTATCGGGAAGCCCTATGGCCGTTCAAGACGTCGCGGTGCGCTATTCACGAGATCAAGCCGGAACCAGACGTGATCGTCGTTCCCAAGGAGTCTACGGGTGCGGCAATGGATGTGGTGGTACACAATATCCGTCACCCGACTGACGGTCACACCGTCCAGGGAAAGATCCTGTACTTGGGACGAGCGACGAAGGTCAATCCATTCACCTGCACACACCGTTCATTCCTTATCGTATCCACAGAACTGTGGACTCCAGATCTCGCGAGCAATTACGATAAATTACTCGCCTCTGCGAGCCATTACATCACCACGTTCTGGCCATGGGCGAATATCGATCCTGCCGGAGCGCTGGGAATGTACCGCGCCCTTTCTGATCACAACCTCTTCTTTGAAGATGTCCTCGAAGACTGGCTTGTGGGCGTTGCATCTCGTCCTGACGATTCACGGGAACGAGGGCACGATTTGCTGGACCGGGTGCGCGCTCGGACACTTCGTTCGCGGATTGAAGAGTATTTATCGTTATCCCCTCAGCTTCGCGTGGACGTCGATGGAACCCTTCGCCGGAAGGTCCTCAAGAAAGTACGAGAACTGATGCGTGCTGATGCGATTAGTCGAGACGCGCAGGAGATCCTCGATATATTGCAAGGTGGCTTCGTTCATCCTCCACCCGACGTAGTTTCCATTGGCGTTACCCGCTCATCGAGTCACTCGGTCGTCCACAGCCAAGATCCGGGTACGTCATGTCGAGTCTTCCGCGCCATTGTCTCACGCGGCTTGATACCAGACCCCGGACAACTCTCTGCATCTGACAGGCGAACGATCAAACTGATGCGCAAGAAAATATTTCATAACTGGCCGGCGCCTTCAGTCGATTTGGAGCGCGCGAGAAGGGTCCAAAACGCCTTCGCAGGTCCAGAGGAACTTTTCCAATATGTTCTCGCCGACGAACTATCTGCCAGGGCGCGCATGGAGTATGATCCGAAGTTACGAGGCAAGGGGACACTTGGGCTGGATTTGTTGAGACGTGTACGTGTTCCCCTGACCATTGACGCTATCTGTCCCCCTCGGTAGCTCCGTGGTACTGATAAAGCGGCATTTGAGCTTAGGAGAGATGCATACCAGATGTTCACGGATAAGGTCAAGTTCTTCCTCCCGCCCAGCGGTGGAGAAGGTGTGGCCTTTGCGTTACGCGCCTCGTCCCAGCGGTTGGGCGCTCATGCCGCCGCCCGGAAAGCATATGCCGCTTTTCAACTTGCTCCGGAAGGAGCTCCTGCGCTATCGACAGCGGGTACGTTACTCCCCGCTGGGACGATGGATTCCAATAACACTCTACTCGGGGAAGAGGATGGTAAGTCCTCGGCGATTCCGTCTGCAGCAGTTGCAAAACTGATTGATTCCCTAGTCCTCTAGCGACAATGACACCGTAGAGATGCGAGATCTGCGAAATTGCCAGTAGGACCTTTTCGGGCCAACAAACCATCTTATTCTCGAGCAGAGATTATATGCTAGCAACTTGAGAATCACGATATTTGAGCCAAGAGCTTGTACAACAGCCTGGGGAGCCGCTAAGACTTTACCGAGCTTTATCAGCAACCAGAGTCCCTCGAAAACCCAATCGAGGAATTCGAAACGAAACGACCCATCTACGTTATGTACCCACGCGGACAGTAAGTTACACGTATGTACACCAGCAGACCGACCGGTACGTACAAAGTTTTGCGTTAGACGAAAAGACGAGAGCAAGAGAGCAACCAGAGAAATTCGGAATACAGTCAGTCGGTCAGTCAAAGGAAAGCGATCCGCAGAACACCCGATACGACAAGGAGGAAGAGGAAGAGTTCCAAGACTATCGCCCGCCCACGCTGGGGCGAGAGGTAAGATATCGTTTCAGATAGACAAGAACGACCGGGAACTAGGGCGCGGGCGCGCTCGTACCCAGCACTTTCCCCCGTCGATGCCACACCGTCTCGCCCTACACACGGAGTGCCACCATCAGCACTTGACAACGAAAAACACGAAGAAGAAACGTACCTTGCCCATCCTCCGTATCCGCGCAGGCGTCATCCCCGTCCCTGTCGTCGGGCCGTTATTCCTCGCCACGACGCTCTTCTTCCCACGATTCCGCATCCCGCGTCCAAGCTCCTCAGGGGGCGGCGGCTCTCCTTCCTCCCCGCCCCCGTCCTCCTCCTCATCATCCTCAAGCGGCGGATTTGGTCCGAACGGATCATCTTCAGACTCTACCTCCCTCTCCTCCTCCTCTTCCGAATCCAAATCACGTCGCGGCGACCGCGCAGCGCCAGACGCTTGCACTAACAGATCCAACCCGCTCGCAGCAGCGTTCCCGTTCGCACGCGGCGTACGTTCGGCAGGAGGATCGACTCGCCGCCGTTTGGTCGCGCGTGAAGTCGGACTCTCGGAATCTTGTGCTGCTCCAGCTGCAGCGGCTACGAGCTCGTCGAACGGCGTCCGCGTCACTGAAGCAGACCCACTTGCTCCGGGACCGGCAGGGCGGGTTGTGCGAGGCGTAGTGGGCAGTGGCGCGCGCGTGAACAACGACTTCTCCTTCTCCTTCTCCTTCTCCTCGGGTTTGGAAGGAGCAGGGGCGGGAGGAGGAGCGGCGGGCATACGCTGATGCGCTGGCGCCTGGATCCAGCGCGGCGGGCCCCACTGCCCATGTTGCGGCATATACTGATGCTGATGCTGGTGTTGCTGTCCTCCGAACCCCATACCCATACCCATTCCCATCCCGCCATACTGAGCAGGCGGCGGATGACTCCCAGGTATAGGCATGAACACATGTCCCTGGACCGCACCCCCCGTATGCGGATTAAGCAGACTCTCCCACTGCTTGCTCACGTGCCGCGCGAACATGTCCCCGCGCTTCGCGCCCTCGCGTCGCGCGACTTGGAGTATGTACTCCGTCTTGGCGTCCGCGAGGAGCGGGCCCATGTACTTGTTCTTCTGCTTCGCGGTGCCGGGCTGCATGGGCGTGCCGTCGTCCGTCGAGGATGAGGTGGGCTGCGATGGCGTGCTGGGTGGTTGTTGGAAGGCGGGTTGGAGCGCAGGGACGGGGCCGGGGCCCCCGCGCGACGGGCTCTGCAGGACGTGTGGTGGTGGTTGTGGCTGCGGGACGTAGACGGGCATCCCTGGCGGTCCCTCGCTCGTCTTGCGCTTCTTGCTCTGACCGTTGCCGTTCGCGTTTGGAACTGCGGGCGGCGGACGTTGCGCCTCCTGCGCGGCGAGCATGAGTCGTTGGGCGATGTGTTGGTGCGATTGGAGGAGCGTTTGTGGCTGCATGAGGAGTATGGGTTTGAGCAGGTTGTACTGGTCGGTGAGCACCCAATTCCGCGCTTGTTCGGCCTCGAGCTGTACGGGTGTGCGTTAGCGAGCGGAAAAGGAGTGGAAGAGTAGTACGAACCCGTTCTGCGAGCCTGTTGTTCTCCTGCTTTGCGTGCTCGAACGCAGCTTCAAGATCCTGTGAACGGGAATATAAGTATTACGGTTGCATATCCCACGACCACGCACGTCTACACGATGTGTGTGCCCGCCGTTCTTCTTGCCGTGCAGCACGAGCGCCTCCGTCGTACGTTCAAACGTCTCGCGCTCGGCGTCCCAGCGCTCCTTGTCGGCGATGGCTCGGGCGACGAGGAAGTCTTGCTGCGTGGTGAGGTTGGCGATCGTCTCGGCCTGGCTGGCGACTTGGGTGTGCATAACCCGGAACTCGTCCACAAGGCGCACGATCTGGAGGCGGCGGCGAGGTCAGCGCAAGTGCAGGACGAGGGCAACGACGACGACGCACGATAGTACCCAGTTCAGCCTCTCGTTCAACTCCGGACGTCGCAGCCTCGAGCGCCTTATCGTATATGGCGGCGAGGGCGTCGTCGTCGAGCGGCTCGGCCTCCGGCTCGTCGTCCGGGCCAGCGCCATCAGCCTCGTTCACGGGCTCTGGAACGTCGTCGGGCGGTAGGGCGTCTGGATGCCGAGACGGGCCTGCCTCCATCGTCGTGGCGGGCGGCGGCGGCGGCGAGGTGCAGGACGGGGGAAAAGAGGTATCG
>KV426079.1:42084-82223 GCA_001632375.1 Exidia glandulosa HHB12029 | reverse complement strand
ACAAGTGTAGGACGAGGGCAACGACGACGACGCACGATAGTACCCAGTTCAGCCTCACGTTCGACGCCGGACGTCGCAGCCTCGAGCGCCTTATCGTATACGGCAGCGAGGGCGTCGTCGTCGAGCGGCTCGGCCTCCGGCTCGTCGTCCGGGCCAGCGCTATCAGCCTCGTTCACGGGCTCTGGAACGTCGTCGAGCGGTAGGGCGTCTGGATGCCGAGACGGGCCTGCCTCCATCGTCGTGGCGGGCGGCGGCGGCGGCGAGGTGCAGGACGGGGGAAAAGAGGTATCGCGTGGCGCACGTGACTCGGTCGGACTTTTAATTATCCTTCCATCCTCATCCACCACGCTCCATCAACGCGTCGCCACAAGGGAGGACAATGGAAACTCGACTTTCCATCGGAAAACTGTAAGCCACTGCCGGTGATACGGTGAGAGGGGCGGGGAAGCTCTAGAGTCATTACGAATCTTACGCAGGTATGGGTACCACCTTACCATGGTCGTAGTGACCGCTGTCAAATCCATAGAGAACATGCACATATCTCTCATGCGCTTGAGAACTAAGTATCGAGACTGATCCCGAGACTAGATACTTGCACCGTCAATGCAGGCATCTGTAGTAGAATCTATTAAATGTATTGACAGCACAACAAACGTCACAGACTAATACCATCCTTCCTGTCCAAAGTCACACCGCCCTCCCAATACTCCCACCCCACATCCTCAACCTATGCACCGCATCCATATTCGCCGCACTACTCGCCGCAATCTCATCCAGCGCAGTCTCAAAATGCACCGCACTGAGCACCCGCTTCGGTAACACACACTTCTCCCCTGCGTTGGTGTTCCATAAATCGGGTACGGTATCTTTGAAGGCTGCGAGTGCGGCGCTGAAGACGAGGTGTTTGAGATCTGAGCCTGAGAAATGTTCGGTACGGGTGGCGAGGGTGAAGGTGTCGATTGTGTCGTCTACGGATTCGCCGCGGAGGTATTGCGTTAGGATTTCTACAGCGAAGCGAGGGGCTTCAGACTGGGTCACTGGAGGAGAGGAGAGGAGAGGACGTACTCTCGCGCTCTGCGATGCCTGGTAAATCGACGAGCACACGACGCGGGAGGCGACGGAGGACAGCGTCGTCTAGGTCTTGTGGCCTGTTCGTCGCGCCCACGACGATAACCCGCGCGGTCTTGTTCTCGTCCGACGTCTTCAGACCGTCCATTTCCTACTCATCAGATCAGCGCACTAATCATATTGATGCGCGTTTAGTAGGACGAACCTGCATGAACTCCGTGAGCATACTCCGATGGATCTGCGAGTCGCGGTCTCCCCTCCGCCCGAAAAGCGCGTCGATCTCGTCAATGAAGACAACGCACGGGCCAAGTCTGCGCGCAAGTGTCTAATTCGTTCCGCGACTTCAGCGCCTGGAATGACGAATAAGTAAGGATGGGTGGACGCACGAAAGTGGCGTGGATAAGCTTCTCGGATTCAGAGTGATATTTCGACTTCATATTGCTCGCTTGGATCTGGAGCATCCGCGCGCCACTCTCTTTCGCCAGCGCACGGCACACCATCGTCTTACCAGTTCCCTACACCCGCCATCAAGTCAGTCATCGCCATGTAGTAGGAAAGTAAACATAACGCACGGGCGGACCGTAAAGCAGTACACCAGACATAGACTCCTTGCCAAGGATCCCAACGCTATACGCCTCGGGGAACAAGAGCGGTAACGACACCACCGACCGCAACGTCTCAATAATATGCGGCTGGATGCACACGTCCGCGTACACAGTCCGAATCGTCGCTACCAATCCAAACCTTCAGCAGTAGTACTATCACCCACGGGACAAAAACTCACTGGGATCGATAATCGCCCCTAACAAGCTCTGCTCGAACTTATCCAAGTCTTCAGCGTTCTTGACTTTCTCGACGATAGGATCCACAGCTCCTGCGCCGCTGCCCCTCTCGCTCGACTCGATATTTTCGCGCGCGGCGGAGATTTGCGCGCGGACTTCCTGCGCGACGGTTTCGCCGTGTTCGAGCGCGTGGAGGAACTCGGCGGCTGTTGGGGGATTGGAGGAGGAGGCGGAGGTTGAGGTGGGTGGGAGCCATGGTGCGAGACGGGCGGCGAGGGACGAAGCGTCTGAGGGGGTTATTATGAATTCCCGGAGGGACTTTGTAAGTTCCGCGCGTTCTGGCAAATTTACGCCCGTGAGTACTAACAATACGAGGAACGCAGGTGGTGGTGATAGCGTACCTTTGCTGACGTCCACAGTATCGTCGTTAAACATCTCCCTGAGCGCCGAAAGTTTAACGTCCCGTTCAATCTCCCACAACGCATCCGCCAGCTTCCCCAGATTATGCGCTACGAGTTTCCGCTCGCGCTCAGCTCTACTCCACCGCCCAGCGAGCGCATGGCACGCCGCGCCCACAAGTCCCACAGCCAACGCATGCTCATACGCCACCGTCGCCTCGCCATCGACAACCATACTCTGCGAGTACGACCGTCTCCCCAACTGCCGTACCGCAAACCGATGCGAGAACGCCGAAGCGTACATATGCTCGAGACTCTCGAACCGCTCGTTGTCGGTTTTCGCCTCGCGCCAAGCAGCGGGGAACTTGCTCTTCACCCAATCTTTGAGATGGCCGGAGGACTCGAAGGCGTCGAGGTATTTGGAGTGTTTCTCACGGCTTTTGCGGGAGGCGCGGGAGACGGGGTTGTCGTCGTCTGGGAGACGTTCGTATCGCCAGATTCCGGCGACGGCGATGATGGGGAGACCTGTATCGTGGATGGCGCGGAGGAGGGTCTGGAGTACGGGTCGAGAGATGTAGCTCATTGTACCGAAGTCTCGAAGGTAGAGCATACGACGTCGAGGAGCAGGCAGTGCGGAGAGGTGGGTGTCCGTTGTTGTAGGAGACGTCGCGCTGGGGAGGCCGAGAAGAGCGGTGAACCATGCCAGAGCGGCTGCCGTCAGATCGTCGCGAGCCGCTGCTTCCGTTGCATGGCGCATCTTGATACCATCGAGTTCAGCATTTCTCGCGGTCGAAGGGGCGGACGCCTTCTCAAGAGCATCTTCAGCCTCCGCTAATGCAGTCAACAAGTCGACCAGCTTCTCGTCTTTCTCACCAGGCTTGGTGTCCTGCTGCGCGTGTGAGAATGAAAGCTGTGTGAGTGGGAGTTGAGTATGACACGTACGGTGGTCCTGGATCTCTCCTCGACAGCGGCGCGGCACTCCTGGAACGTCTTCAGGCGGAACAAGCGAGCGCTGTTCTGGAAGACGGCCTTATCGATCGCCTCTGACAATTCGTTCTTCGCGTCCTGTACTTCGTAGTGTCTCGAATACAAGTTCCACAGGGATGCTGCGAAATCTGTTCAAGCGCCAGGACAAATCAGTCGCCCATGCAAAGAGTTGGAGGATGTGAATTGAGCGCACCGGGACCGAGTAGACCATCCTCGCCAGCGTACAGATCCTCTGGATCCAGAACAACCAGATCCGCCTCGAGTTCATGTGCCAGGTACCGAGCCGCGGCGTCCACAGCGACAGGCGAGTCCAGCTGCGCGCCACATAGCGCAGACACGCGCAGCGTAGTAGCGTCTGCCAATGTCGATTCGGCAAGCTTGAACTCGGACTCGAGTGCGCGATGAGCGACGGCTATAAGCCCAGGCGCGAGTGTAATAGGCCCATCGAGCTCGGGCGGACCAGGTGCGAGGACGATAGGTACGCCGTTGATGCTGGGCGCGACCTGCGCGTCGTACGGGATAAAGCACTTGTCGATGAACGCAGCTGGCACAGAAACTAGTGGCGTGTCCGACTCTGCGATAGAGGTTGCCCCGGATGCGGCTGCCAGAGGTTCGTCAGGCGCAGACATTGGCGTTATAGGTGGACGAGGGACGCGACAGGACCGTCGAAAGCCAGTTTATATCGAAGCGCGATGCAGAGTGTACTTCATGTAGCGTGTAAAGACGAAAGAACTTCCACAGGATCGCCGGAAACGAAGCGCTTTGGGGTGTGCGAGGAGGTGCGAGTGAATCAAGTCCGCGAGACTGCGCCGCAGTTGCTGCGGAAAGGACCGATGGGCGTTTACGCCTTTTGTCTCTTACTTTCGCGACCGCGCCGTGCGTTATGGTGCTGCTTGCACGCCGCGCCGCTCGTCTCACGCGCTCAAAACTCTCTGCTGATGTCGCACGAAACAATTCATCGATATTGACCGCCAGCTACCCCGATCCCGTCTCGGCCCCTCGAGCATTGCTGGATCAAATCACCAACCTACTCGCGCCGCCCACATATCTGCACAGCCTCGCCTTTCACGCTCGCAAACTGGATCCGAATCTATCTCCGCACCCCTTTCATATAGTTCTCGAATTATGGTCCAACCCGTCTCTGGACGAGGAAAAACGCTGGGAGGACATACGCGGTATCCTCAAGATGCGCAATAGCGGGCTCAACGGCATCTTAAAAGTCGCTTTGAAGCCCGCTTCGTCGCACCAGGAGATCATCGAGCGGTTTATGCAGAAGTCGTTCCAAGGGCAGGCAAAGAAACTAAAACTCATTTTCATGTGCATGCTCCGGATGCGCTTTCCTGACGCACCCTTCATGGACGCTGATCTTATGCTTCGGGTCCTACGCAAGGCTGACGATTCTCCGAGTCACTGGGTGACTTTCGACTTGGTCGAGCCCTGGCTCGAATCTTTGCCCTTGAATCTGCTCAGGCTCGAGCTGAATTGGGAACGCGCGAACTTGACCGATGCTGCGCGGCAGAGTATACGGACGCAGGCTGTGAAGCAGCTGCATGTCGTCGAGGGATGGTTCGCGCAGGACTCACAGCCTTGAATTTCAACTCGCTGTTTATGACCACCTACAACGCTACCCGCATCGCACCGGACGATGTTGGGCGGCACTGGCGCGCACTCCTACTCTCAGGGCCCGATTACAGCGAGCTCACTACTTCCATGTTCTAATCGGCCCTGGCGTCTGCACCGAATCTGGCCGCGCTGCGCTATAGATGGTTGTGTTTAACGATGGGGCTGAACGGCGGCTGGAACGGCCCCTATCTCAGCGATTCGCAAGTGGACTACGCACAACACCTCGTGCGTCTGGGCGCGAAAGACGAGGTGGGCTACCTGGTCGCGCGACGCGTCCCGCATTACGACGTCGAGTGGATGTTCGCTCCCGGCGAGCTGGTGCAGAAATACGGGCGGACGGAAAGTAGTGCAGCGTTGGAACTACACGAGAGCACAAATCACGATCGGACCATCGCAAAGACGCTGCATGCGAACGGAATCGATCTCGCGAGCGTCCTGCTTATGCGGAAGAGCACTGTAAGTTGCCAGTATCCCGCTGTACTTCTCCGACTCTGACGCTTATTAGCTTGGCTTCATACTTCCATTCGTAAAGAACTGCTTGAATCAGCCAGAACCGGAGGGGACGTGGAGCTTGTCCGCGCGATGAGAAAGAATCAATCCGATGTGCCAAGCTCACTCCACTGTAGCTTTTGACGCGTGGGACCAGCCTGAGGCGCCTAAGGTCGAATTTGCGAAACGAAGACGATCTGATATAACTCGGAGATCCGGGCGTCGGTTCTTGCTGCCCTCGGCCATTTCCTATAGTCTTTAAATAGCTATCTCCCAGCGATCGCATGATCAGCGACGCCGTCAGATACGAGGAAACCTCCAGGCGTTCTAGCCGCACAGAAAAATTCTTGGATACTAACATGAATCTCCACCCCTGCGCGTTCTGGACTAGAGCTTAATCACAGTCGCGCAGGATTATCACAATCATCGTCCTATCCTGCCGCCTCCTGCTCGTCTCGTACCGCTGCTTCGTCCTTCATTTCTCTTCTCAGACGTCTGTTTTTCCTTATCCTTATTTCGAAAGTTTCTTGTTCGATGGTCATTCTTTAGCCTGGGTGTTTTGAATACGCCGGGAGTCACGTACGCGAAGTGGGACATGATGAACCCCTCGGTAGCGAGGAAGCGCTGCGGTGTGCGTCCCAACCTTGAAAACGATTGTAGCATGGTACTGTACTACTAATGACGATGATCCTCCAGGTCCAAGTCCGAGCATCCTACCAGAGTCCATTACGACGCAAAGCGCGATAGCGATCGTTATAATACATCCACCATCCACCATCCATCCAATTCACATCACGACCTATGCCCACCGCTCGATAAATGCCCGTGTGCCCCAATCCCGAGATGTCCAGGCTTCCTCGACCCCGCAACGCGCTCATCTTCGAACCGTAGATCCCGCTCGACATGCGTCGTCAGACGTCCTGCTCGAAATCAACACCAGCGCAAGGGAGAGGAAAAGACGCTAAACGTACCAGCCCCCTGTCCTTGGTTCAGCCAGACCCATTTATACTGCGCCGTAAGACCGACGAGTGCACCCCACCTCGGGTCCTCTTGTATCGCTGTATCCGTTACGGAGAATATGCGGCCTTCTTTGGAGGGGTCGCAGTTCCTACCATCCATCACCATACCGTCAGGACGAAAAGGAGAGGGAAAAGGGGACGAGAGGACGTACACGTGTACGAGACCGGGGAACAGAGCCTCATCGATACTGAAGCCGGAGCCCGTATGCTGGACCGTCAACTCGTCGCCGGCGTCGCCCTGCATCGTCACGCCGTAGTATCCCTACCGGAGGTTGAGCTCTAATCGAACAACTACGCGACGAACGTACCTCGCACGCATTGACATCCCAACTCCTACTCAAACTCCCGAACCGATCCGGATGCGCGCGCTGCATCGCGCGCAGTAACGTCCCGCCAACATCAACATCAACGTCAGGCTTGGGTGTAACGTTAGGGGACTTGAAGAGCGCAGAGCCGCCAATGCTGAGCGAGACGTCAAACCATGAAAACCATAATGAGCAAGATGAATCTCGAGCGGTTCGAGGAGAGGACGTACCTCCGTCCAACAGTCTCCGCTCGAAGACTACTCTCCACAAAGCTCGCGTCGCGCATACGCTCGAGGTTTAGCGCCATCACGCTCACCCGGGCCCTCCCCTCGCTAAGAGAAAGTAGATGCTCCGACGTGAGGTTGGAGGCGCGCCAGAGGAGGAACGGGTCGGAGGAAAAGACGGAAGATGGGGTGATGTAGAGCGCGCTGGGGACGGATGCGGGGAGGAGTTCGTGTAGGAAGAGTTTTGCGAGCGAAGCTGTGAGTGCAGGAGCGGGAAGGAGCGGAGGACGGAAAGGTAGTGCGGGATAGCGGATCACAGAATAGCAGGTGATTAATAGTCGAGTGCAGCGTAAAGGACGAGGATTGGAATGGCGACGACGACGACGAGCGCGGGACACGGGGATCGTGTAACAGCACCACGTATAGTGAGGATAATGCGCAACAGCAGAGACGCAAGACAAGCGCGCAATCGGTAGGTAACGCGACGCGCAGCAAAGGACGATGTTTGCAGTGGCGACGACAAGAGCGCCAAGCGTGACAGCCCGACGACGTGCAGCGTACAGCAGAACGCCAGAAACAGTTGCGCAAGGCGAGCGCGCAATTCGTGATTGAAGCACCGTGCGAAGAGTCGCGGGAATGGGGCGAAGGGTACGAGGAGAGCGGTGACAGGAATGGGTAACATCAGCTTCAACTCGAGCCTACAACGCGCCCGGCGTACCAGAGTCAGCGCCCTTGACGACGTCGGCTGGGACACCCGCCCTCCTCGCCCGCGCACGCACCGCGTCCGGACCGCCGTTGAGCGTATAGAACGTGACGCTCACATCGTGTGCCGGGCGAGTGACGAGGTCCAGCCGATTCCTACACGTCTCGATGAGCGCAGAAGAATGCGCACGCCCACGAGCTCAACGTACTGTACAGTTGGAATTGCGTCCTCGGTACAGACGACGTGCAACGCGACCGGTTTCGAAGACTGGAGCATAACGCCCTTGATAGCGTACCGCGCGTCGTTCGCCGCCTTGCTCCCAAACACAACCAGAACAATCGCGATGACCACTTCATTTGGTTTTGGCGCAGTATCCTTGGTGCCGAAGAAAGGTATAGATATCGAGATATTCGCTGCTGAAAACGACGGGACGGACACCGCGGGCGGATGAAGAAACGCGTTGAGCGCAAAGAGCGCGAAGAAGAAGACGGCAATTAGGATGAATGTGCGGCGCGTGGGGGAGATGCCAAAGAGCGTGGGCGCGCCGTGCGGGTGCGGGTGTGTCATGACAGGGAAAGAGCGTGAGGCGGAGATTTCGGTGCGCAGCCCGTCTTCGGGCGGCCTTGCAGAAAGGTGGGCGAACGGTTCACACCAAAGTAAGCATCAACGTAATCGCAGGCGACCAAAGAAATATTCTGCCTCAATAATCAATTCGATGCCCATAATTTGCTTTGGTTCAAGAGGTCAGGTAGCTTGAAGCGAATAACGAACTCGATTTGTTGTAATACGGACTCAATACATAAATCGTCCGACCTGTCGTCAAATCACAGTCTCATTCTACGAGGAGATTCTCGCCGTATTTCTCCGCGTGATGGATCTGCTGGTGACTCCGAAGCCCGTTCCAAGACTGCGTACGGCATGCCCGTCGGGTGTCATCGCAGTCAAAACACTTGAAGGGATAGTGTGACGCCTCTTTCCCATGCTTCTGCAGGCCCTTGACATCAGGACACCTCAGAAGACAGTCGGCGCAAATGGGCCAGCAGGGCGGTGCGCAGTACGAGTTGTGAATGTTGAACAAGTGGCGAATATGATCGCTGCAGCTGACGAAGCGGTGCGTGCAGAACTGGCATGAGAACGGCATATGCTTCAGGGTATATGCGTGCGCCTGGAGAGCCTGTACGTTGGGAAACTGGAGGTTGCAGCCTGGGTGAGAACATGCCATGGTCGTAGCTGTAGCGCGTGTAAGGAGCGAAGAATATCCGTGTAGCCGACGACAGACACGTACGTTGAATAGGCGTTGCTGATGCAACGTTCATGGACAACGGAGGAGTCGCGATCGCGCTTGCAGCTGCATTCGGCGATTGTCCAAGGGGAACCCATCCGGGAATGGGGCGGAGGAGGAGAGGCTCCTGAGGATTACCGGGGCGTCCGGTTAGGTAAGTATGCTGGTTAGCCATGAGGATATACACGGGGCGATATGTTGGCTGTTCTCAGTGGCACTTGCGTGTTGCTTCTCTTATATCCCTCCAACACGCGCTTCAGGCACGTAGAGACCACGGAGTTCTGTCTCAGAAAGATGTCTGGGCATGTGGTTCTGCGAAAACCACTTGAAGCTCTGCGACCACGTCCGGGTTCAAGTTATGGTCGTTCAACAATGAAATAGAGCTCCCGAATCCCATCCGCATTGACAGTTCTACGGTAGTCCGCAACTATACCTACAGCCATGTAAAAGACATAGACATGGTGATATGCAAATATTTGTAAACCATACTGGCACGGCGACACGAGCTGTGAACATGAATCCGGCGGAGTCGCCGAACTGAACTTCCCTTCGCCCTCGGACCGGCAGACCTGCTTCGCAATTCCCTGTCCTTGGAGTCCCTGACCAGAAATCTAGATTCGCATTGCGGGGAAGTCTACCCCTGGCTGTACCTATCGTCCTCGGCATACTATGTATGCAGAGCGTCTCATGGACGAATGAGCGACTCAGGATCTAACCTCTCTCTTTCTCTCTGACACAGCGGCAGCGAAACGAAATACAAGCAGAAGCTCGCACCACGAAGCGAACAGAGAACCTGCGAGAAGGGAACAAAAAATTGCCTAGACAGTCGTTTCCATTTGCATAAAGCTAACACAGAACGTCCGCCTACTTATTAGTTCCCGTGTAGGACGTGGTCCATGTTCAAAAGGTGCACATTTTGGAAGCCAAGGAAGCAGGAGTGTGTGCCAAGTCCGAACGGGTGTTTTATTGTGTGTCGCGGGACACTGCCAAATAGGCTGCCCACGACAACACCATAAAGCAGCGGTGGGGAGGTGGAGAGGGTATGACAAAAATTGCCGAGACCATAAAGGCCCGGACAAGTATGAACTTCAGTTTTCAAATAGCAAATAACTGTGACTCGGTTTCCCTCACTGTCGACAGTACCGCCCGAGCACAAGAGATGGGGAACAAGGATACGTGAGGCTCTCGGGCTATAAGCATGCTGCCCGCGCACGGGCCATGGCGCCGGACTGAGCCGACTGAACGGCCGTCTGAAGCGACACACAGCTTCACGTCCAACGCAAATCACGTCGTATTCACTCGAGACCCGGTACCCGACCGAACTACGGAGCAGTGGGCGTCACGACATTAGTCTTGAACGTCGCGCAATCCGCGCCAGTCTGGTCCACCGTCACCTGCGCCGCGCCATCGTGTCCGCTCTGGCACGCGCCTTTGGCACTGACGATTGTCCCCGTCGCCGCGTCGAACGATACCGGGTCCGCGAGTCCCGCGCACGGCAGCGCGAGGAAGTGCGTGCCGTTGTTGCCCACGCAGGCTTGCACGTCTACGAGGTCCGGGCGGAAGCCGGCTGAGAAGGAGCGTTGGACGAGGAGGACGGGCGCGGGACCGAGCGTCGAGGGTGTGAGTTGACGGTCTGCTGCTTCGAGTACGCACGCAGCGTCGACAATCTCGCCTACACAATAGCAAGTGAGTACGCGCGAGACGAAACGGGTAAGAGGACCAAGCAAGAGCGCACCGTTGTTGCGGAAGGTGAGGCACGTGTTACCCGGTACGCCGTTCACCTCGTCGAACACGAGCGTCTGCGCGCCGCGGACGGCGGTCGTGGCGTCCGTCGTCGTATTAGCAGCGGCCGTGGTCTCGGCAGGAGGCGCAGCAACAGTCGTCGTCGTCGCTGTCCCGACACCTCCAGCAGCGGCACCACCAGCAGCAGCCCCGCCACGGTTCCGTCCACGTCCACCGCGTCCACGACGCGGAGCAGGAGCAGCGATAGCCAGCGCCGCGAAAAAGAGCACAACGAGCGACGAAGAGAGCTGCATGTTCGACACGAAGTGGGCAGAAACGCGTGCAGAGGTGTGCGGACGAAAGAGCGAAAACGAGAGGGCACCAGGCCAACAAGAGCGAAGGAATGGGGAATCCGGAACGAGGTCGCGTGGGTTTTTATAAGTAGGTAGACGCCAGCCTGGACTCGCGTCCCGTTGCCATGCCAGTCGAGAACGTAAGCGCGTCACGGGCCACGGCGACCAGGCACTCATCTGAATTGGTCTCAAGATCGCGTTCGGCATCCATGGATCGCATCTGTGCCTCACCTGAGGCTCAAGTACGCGGCGTGCCCAAATTAGAGTTCTTGCTCGCACTTGTCGGTGCGTGCCACTCCTCCAAGCGACTTCACATCGTCCTAGAGATTATAGCAGATCCGCATTGAGAAAAGTTCCCATGCGCAGGTGTCAGCTTTGACCGGAAGGAAGGTCGACATGAGGACCCCCGAAAGTTATATCAAATGTGACATCCTAAAGTGCCATTTTGGACCCGCTTTATACGCGCTTTATTGATCCCGAGGCGTATAAAATCTGGATGTCTCATGGGCGAACGAGCGATTGTATACGCGCATCGGCAAATTCCGATATAGTCGTTCCGCCCGTAACGCGCCCGAGGGAGGCCTTAGCCGGCACATGTAGTATATACCGTCGTATAAAGGAGTGTTAATGTGTCTGGCACATGTGTTAACTGGCGCAACCGGAGCAGTTGCTTCGCTTGGTGCAGCGCGCAGGGTCCGGCCGCCGAGGCCCGACATTGGGCAAAAGAGCAGCTCCAAGGTTCGAACAGACCCGTACAAAAGTTATCGTCAGATGACAAAAACCGCTGAGCCACGCTCGCAACGGCACACGCGCCGCGCACAGGAAGGTTTGGTTCTGTATATGTTATCGGCGGATGGACGCGCCGGCACAGCCCTCCGTGTATACGCCCCTGGATGTCACATCCCCCTACCCTCAGGGTGTATACGCGGGTGATGTCTCATCGGCCGCTCTCGCGGCCGATCTTATACGCCTAGGATGTCACATGGGAGCGTGCAGGTATATGATTTTATACGCGCCAGGATGTCACATCTGATACAACTTTCGGGGGTCCTTCGACATGGCCGGCTGAGGGCAAGAAGCGTTTTGACGTGCGAGCTCCGACACCCGCAACTTGTCCACCAACCATCATCCAATCGCAGGGTCGATTGCGTCAATACTGGGAGAGTTACTGTCCTTGACCTACCTACATGGCGTTACAAAAGGCGCTGTTTCCCTCCGGACGCACTGATGGTTTGTGTTGCATATCATATCTGCATATCATATCTCAGTCTGAAGTTCTCTGGGCGCGGTGAAACCATTCTGCGCGCTCCTCGACTTCGAAATGTGCCGGTCACCTTGCAAAAATGTACCACCTCCTGAACGAAAAGTTGACGAACGGGGAGAGCCGATGGGCGCTTACACGCGTTGCCTCCTGCCATTCCGTCCATGCACGTCCTCGCACGACGCGCCAGCCATATCGCGCGACGCACGTCCTCTACCATCACTACGCGAAGTAACTCGTCCGTCGCCGACGACAGCACTACTTCCAGTCTCTGGCAGCAGCGCGAGCTACTCCAACGCGTCTCGTCCCTACGCGCTCCACCCACCCACCTGCACGACCTCGTCCTCAGCGCCCTCTCAACTCCACCCGACCATGCACCCCCCTTGAGACAACTCGCGCTCGAACTAGGACTCAATCCCTCGCTAGGGTCGAGTCGATGGGACGACATCCAAAGCATCCCCACGCGCAACCTCAACTCCGCGCTCAAAGTCGTTCTCCAACCCGCTCAGTCGCACTCGCACATCCTCGACGCGCTGTCAGGAGTTGAAGGCGTCGGCGCGAAACTGAAGATTCGAATCGCAGCGATGCGGATGCGGTATCTCGACGCGCCTTTCCTAAGCGGCGAACATCTTCTTCAAATCTTAAACTCGGACTCAGGAATTGGGATCGGACAGCCGAGTATCGTGCTTGGGCATTGGCTCGCAATCCTACCCGCCCATCTCGTTCGACTTAACACAACATGGGAACGGGCCGTCTTTCCAGTTGCGAAAGTACGGAAGGACGCCGTGGACGATTTACACCTCGTCGAATCGTGGATTATCAAGCACCATCCTTCGATACTAGACGACTTATCCATCCGCCGCGCCTTGATGCACGCTTACGCCTCTACGCGTCTCGCTCCCACGGACGTCACGCGGCACTGGTCCTTCATATCTTCCTTACCCGTCGCAACACTACCTCTACGCGCAATCGAACACTCTCTATCCTCCGCGCCGACTCTCGACGCCCTTCACGCCGTCTGGTCCCATTTCAAGAAAGACCTAAAATGGGAGTTGACGCCAAAAGGCCAACTTAGCGCCCCACGAACGTTTTACGCTCAGCATCTCAGCCGTCTCGGCGCGCTTGACGAAGCGGAGAAGTTTCTCTCGCATTACCCGCCTCATGGATCCGTCGCCTGGATGTTCCCAGACCCACCACCCGACGGACCCAAGATGGACAAGCGAAACGCGATCGTAACGCAGAAGAACCGACTCGCCGCCTCCGAGCTCCGTTCGAACGGATTGGATTTGGAGGACGTATTGTTCGTGATGAGCGTCCATTCGCCGTTTTATATGAGTGCGAGGGATGAGGTGCCGGATGCGCAGACGAGGAGGGGGTTGCCGAAGGTTAAGCCGTTGAAGGGTGCGGCGAAGGCGAAGGCAACGGCGAAGGCGAAGATGGAGGAGGAGGCGAGGTTTGGAGTCCGGGCTGTTGTGTCACAGGATGCGAAGGGGAAGGGGAAGGGTAAGAAGAGTCGTGTATGACACGTGCGATGCATTATATGAAGGATATAGGTACTGCATGTGACCATTACAAGAGAAAGTGCACAGCAAATCGCGGGCACAGAGTTCAAACGACGGCGGTGTTATTACAACGGCGACAGGTACTTTTCCACGTAGATAAACAACTCGACTCTACTGCTCCTTGACCACCAAACTGCGATGCCTCGCGCTTCCGCTCCTGATCCCACGCAGCGCATCGCGGTACGGCGAATAAGGCGAGAGCATAAAGATCACATCTTCCACGTCCAGCCCGAACCTGACTAGATCATTCGCACGCTCGCGATTCGCGCGCGCGTGCTTGTGCACAGTGTCGTCCTTCTTGGAATCGAGCGCCCCGTATGGATCCACGAGCCAGGATAGCGCATCATGCACCGGATACTGTTTCGCGATATCCTCCGCCTGGTCGCGCGCGCCGAGTCGTGCGAGATTCAGAGCGTAGGACATGAGAGGGAAGGGTATGACGTCCGGTGGAGAGGGCGGGATGGACATGGTCTGGATTTGCGCCCACATGGTGTTCAGGGCGTCGAGCGTGCGCGTCGACGCCAGAGCGCGCTCAACCGCGTGAAGAGGCAGGATCTCCCCGCTCTCGACGATCTCTTCCCATTGCCGCGCCACGTCGTCGTCCGCAACGCGCGTGGCGCCGTACGCGTACATGAACGCGCGCCGCGTAGCCGTCGTCAAGTACCACGAGTAATGGTGCGCGAGCCAATCCTCGACTATACCTAACTGCCTCGCCGCGTCCTCGCACACCGTCTGTCGATCGAACACCGCGCGTTCCCAATTCGTGCCCAACCGTACGAGATTTGAAGGGAAGTTGCCTATCCAGCGCGAGAAGACGAAGCTAGGATCTCCTCCAAGAGTCTCGTGCAGCCGTATCGCATGCTCCGCGCTCAGAAACGGCGCTTCCTTCGTCCGTACGCCAGCCAGTAACTCGTTCGCAGCCGCCTCGCGCTCTTCAGACGTTTTCAAGTCGGCAATAGCGTCAATCGCCGCGTCATGCGCTGGTTGAACAGCGATCTTCTGCGCGTGAAGAGGGAGAGAATTGTTCCTCATCTCGACGAGAGCTAGGATCAAGTCCCATCGTTTGGTGTCGTCAAGCGTGGGGTTCTTGCCTAGTTCCTCGACGATATAGGAGTGCGCGACTTTGTTCCGCCCTAGAGCGTTCGCGGCTATGTCGTATAAGGCGGTGGGTTTGCGTCGTAAGGACGCGACGGCGTGCAGGTCGGCCGCGAATTGCAAGTTCTTTGACCGCGTCGCTGATGATGATGCTGGGCGTGTCGAGGATGGAAAGGCGCGCGTGCACGCCGCGGCGCGGGGAATGCGACGCGCTAGAAAGAACATCGCGAGCGAAAGCAGGAGAGCATTAGCGCCCGTCGGTAGACTCCGTTCGTGAAGAGGCCACGGGCGCTTACGCGCCTTACCTTCTCCGCTTACATTGCTGCCCGGCGAGGCGGCTGCTCATGCTACTACGGACATGTAGTATGGAACAGACCGAAGATCTCGTGTAAGAGGGGGACGCGAGGCTTTACACACCTCCGTCTGCGTGCGTATGCGGCCTCGAGTGGCCCGCATCTCACGCATCGAACAGGAGCGTGTATGTATGTGTATGTGTGAGTGGGGAGGATGTACACTTGGTATTTTGGAATTCGGTACAGATCATCAACCGTGTTAGTTTACCACGGCCGCCGTATCGAGTAGAATTCTCAAGTTCGTCTGCCCGTCCACATGTGTACCTCCTCAGTCCGCCATACTGACTCACTCAGATGTACACGCTCGAGGAGGCATGTACATGTCCTGCACGTCACCGTCAAGCTCCGTCTCCAGCCACGTCCCCTTTTACCGACTCCGGTAAAACGACGAGTTGGGGCTCATCACAAACAACACACGCTGAAAGTCGAGCCCGTTCGCGTGCAGATCGCGCACAATCTCGCGATTCCTACGCGTAGAAGCCTCTATCTCCTCATCCTCCGAGTCGTTCCCAAGCTCTCCAGGTTCGAACATCCACGCGACATATGCATGCGCCGGGTATCGCGCCACAAACTTCGCTGCCGCGTCCCTCGCGCCGAGTCGTACGAGATGCTGTGCGTAGAAAGTCTGCAACGTGCTGAGCTGGCCTGGCCGCGTCAACTTCGATTCCGCGTTCGTTTCGAAATGCGACCATCTGGCGTTGAGGTCATCCAGCGTCGGCGCCGAGGCTAGCGCGTGTTCGATCGTGCGTGCGGAGAGCGAGGCGACGGGTAGCGACGCCAGATGATCCCAGTGGCGCGCTGAGTCGTCCGGCGCGACACGCGTCGTGCTGTAGGCGAGCATCAACCCCCGCCGTATCGGCACACTCTCGTACATCTCGGGCCGTCGCGTCTTGACCCACTCCTCGACGGCGCGCAGCTGCTTCGCAGCGTTTTGTAGCACCATGTCCATCTCCGCGGCAGTATACAACGCGCGTTCCCAAGTCGTATCAAGCCGTACGAGATGCACAGGAAGAGTCGCCAGCCAGTGCTCGAGCAGGACTTTAACCGGTGCGTTGCTCGGAGCATACATAGTCTGGCCCTGCAGAACCCCGATGAGGCGCTCGCCGTTCATAAACGGCGCGGCGCGATAGCGTGTGTGCATGCACGCCAAGATAGCTTTGAACCTCGCTGTGCTCGTCTTCCCTTTCTCCGTCCACCTGTGGGTGTATATCCGATCCAGGATCTCCCCGTGCGAGACTGACGGTTCCAGAGCAGCCCGCAGCCCAGTATCGAGACTTTTACCGCACACGGCAAGAATGAGGTTCACGTCGTCCCACCGTCGCTCGAGAGCGAGGTTAAGGCACAACTCGAGCAAGACGTCTCTGAAGTAAGGCACGGTCCAGCGGTTCGTAACTAACGCGTCGCGTACCAGGTCGCGCAGGAGAGCGGGCGATGCGCGTAGGGACGAGACGCGTTGGAGCAGCTTCTGGTTGTCTGCCAGTGACGGACGAGGACGGCTGTCGCTGCTTGTCACAGACGTCCAGTTACGGCGTACAAAAGCTCTGGGCCGCGCGGCGCAAGAGGCGCGGCGTGCGAGCAGGCTCATAGAGCACGAGACGGCGGTAGGAGGCAGAACGCGTAAGCGCCGGCCGGTTAATTACCGTTTGCTCATGTTGGCGCTGGGCGCTTACGCGTGTTGCCTCCTCCGCTCACGCCCGCAGACCGCAGCGTTCGTTTTGCACTCTGCATCACCATGAAGGGATTCAACTCTTTGACTGCCAGAGAGGCGAGGCAAGCCTCAATTAAGTTCTTCTACAGGGCGGAGGACCGTGACTGTTGCAACCGCATCTCCTGCATTCCGGCTCGCTTCTGCACCTCGAGGGATGAAGATTGGCCTCACTGGCATCAGCTACATGCATCATGATATGGATACTGCGTCTAGCGCTTGAACTACTGTAGGCCGAGGCGTCACGGTAATCCCAACATCATGCATCAGCAAAATGCACCGCCGCTTGTGAGCCTCGTGAGCGGCCCAAGTTGTCCAACGGTGCTAAGTTTCTCTCCGGAGATCACCGATTGTCAAGCTTGGGAAGGAGCTCAAGCTCGAGGCTCTTGATCACTTGGGCAGCTCTCAAGCGGCTCAAGCGGCGGCATTTGCTTCCCATTAATCCTATATAATAGCTTGCTCACTCATAGCAAATATGGTACTCAAAACGAAGATGTATTGCGGAGAGCTGTCTAAAAGCGGTACAATACGTGTGGTACACGGGAGAATGACCTTGGAGGAAAGCACTTGGACGGGACCGCCGTGGCAGCTTAGGTGCTGCGAAGGCTGCCCGACACGACGGCGACGGCGAGGGTTTCGAGAACGCAACAGAGCTCTGTACAGTGCGAACTATGACCGGAGGGGAGTCAGAATAAGAAACAATAAGATCATTGTAGGCATACCTACTTGACCAACAGCGGCGATGGGTACGAGGTTATAGCTGCCGTTGGATTAGATGTGAAACGAACAAAACGTAGGCGGCGTACAGGAAATGAGGGGTCTCACACGACCACGCAGGGTCGCGTGCGGTGTGCATCGGAGAGAATGCGCTCGACGCTGGGTACGCGCGCGGCTAGCGGACGGTTGTTCTGTAGTTCGTCGTGTAAGTTCGGAATCCGTCGCGCGGTGAACGGGATGCGCACCTGGAACGCCGTAAACTCGCAGCGTACTCTAGGAGACAGTATTTTCAGTCGGGGACGCGTCCTGGCTCATCACTAGGCAGAGGCTGGGCGAGGCGGATGCGGAGAGGTCGTCCACTGCGGCAGAGAAAAAAATCTCCAGAGTTAGAACAGCGCGGCGGCGAGGCGCAGAGAGTGGACGGGACGGACCCAGCATGGAAGACCCACAGATCGTGTGCGTTGTCTGTTCTTTGATGCGCAAAGTGTTGAGGTGCTCGCGTGGACGGTTGGGTTGAACGAGGGAAGATGGGAGAACGAGGCTAAGTCCCTTTCGAACTCAGCGATTATCCAACATCGAACCACCCAGGGGCCGTATTTGGCAAGCCGGAGCAACCGGAGCTTGGGATCTTTGCGTGCTTGGGCAACTTGGAAGGAAGAAGAGTGGACTCGATGGTTAGCACCGGCGATCTTGACGAACTTGAACCGCTTCAACACCTTCTCAAGCTCTGCACATTTGGTCAATCTGTCCAAGCTGTCGGAGGGTGTCCAAGCTGCGATGCATTTTGCTGATGCTGCGACCTATAGCTACACTATGCATTATAATGCGTCACCCGCTCACTGAGTCTGTCATTTACCGCGTAACTCAAACTTCGTCATCCCGGACCCGCGCAGAACTCTGGCAATGACTTGTGTTCCCTCGCCCGTCTCTTTCTGACGTGAACGGTATACACCGTTCTTCGTCGCTGCAACGGGACTGGATACTATTTCATATCACGCGCTCATGGAACGCTGTCGAGCCTGCTGACACTCCAACGCTGAATGGCTACCACTCAGCCATTCGCAACGTCGCAATGTTTTGCTCGTCTGTGCCCATAACATGAACAACGATTGGACTCGACAACGCTTCGTAGGCGCGTCTTGGGCCGTGCAAACACGGCAGTCTAAGTCAGCCACCGCCTCCAGCTCGATGCGCTTCTGGAGTCTTCTACAGAACTGTCGGGTGCAAAACCCTGAGCGCCGACCCATCCGTCTACTTAAGCGGAGCCGTCTCGCCGGTGTTGCCCATCATTTGCGCTTCTTCTTATCCCCCTTCCCGCTTTTTCATCTGATTTCAACTACTACTACGCAATGGGCAATCTTTTTAGCGGGTGAGCAGGCAGTTCGTTGTACGGGACACTCTCGAGGCTGACGCGCGCGCACAGCTGTACTATGCCTACTTTCGACGACGATCCGTTCTTCCTGCAGCCGCAGCATCATTATAGTCCGAGCGTCAATTCTAGCACTACGGTGTGCGTATGACCTTCTGTCCCTTCCGCTTCTAAACATCTCATCTGGGTCGCAGTTTTTCAGACGAACCACCCAGTTACGATAAGACTATTGAGAGGTATGCGATGATTCTTCGTCCTTCAAGTCCAAACCTTAACGCTAATCCTACGTCCAGCGACAAGTTGAACCAGGAGCATTCGAGTCAGCAGTGTGATTGCGGCGATGCGCTCGACAGCGTCGAAGCAGCCGCGCCCAGGACAACTGTGTTCGTCCCGCTGTATACACCTGCGTGAGCGCTGAGAGAGCTTCTTTGCAGCGCCTCTTCTACCGCACCCGAGCTCCGCCACACCCCGTGGGTGCAACGTCGGCGCAAGATGTAAGTCTACGCGTCGCGTCGCGCCTTGCCAGTACATACCCTGAGCCTGAACGGCTTTCCGATCAGTGCCCGCTCAGACACGCCTGAGTCCATCGATATCGACATCGCGGACGACGATATGGGTATTCCGAAAGGAAATGCGAGTGGAAGCGTCACTTCTGGGACACCTCCGAAGCAGCCAAGTAACGGAACTGGAACTCCTCCGCCGCGGCCCACTCCTGGAGAGACTAAACCTGACTCAGATGAAACTTCAAAGCTCCCCTATCTACTTTGAGAGTGTATTTGCATTGTAAGATATCTACTTATCTTCTCTTCTCTTGTTCTATTTTGTTCTCGGTCTCGTAATTCAATTGTCAGTTCACAGCACCGGTCGTCTTCCGAGCTAAGGACACGCCATGAAGATACAAGCAAAAAGACTATATATTCTGAAATTTCTCTTGGCCAGCCGGGATTTTATTATCTCCGGAACAAATCCTTGAGACTCCGCTGGTTCGCTCTTCGCTCGCAACCGCAACCACCCGGATCGCCACAACACACGATCCCGCCCCAATGTCTGCACAACCACTCAACCTGAATGGTGCAGCATTAGGCTCAGCAGCAGCAGCAATTCTACCGCGCGCTGATATCGATCAGTCAGAGGTTGACCGCGCACGGCGCCGTCTTCTAGCTCTGGCCGAAACTGCACTTGCACTTGCACAGGCCCAACCTCGCCACGACGACGCTGACGCTTTATCTCGAACCCTATCTGCCTCCCTCGATGACGCAACGCGCGTTGCTGTGACTGCTCGAGATTTGCTGGACACGTCCATGTATCGCCCGGCCAACCCTTATGTCCCCCTCCACCATCTCCGCTGCGTCCCTCTTGAGGTCCTCAGTTTAATCTTCGAGGAGTGTCTTGCCGAATCTATCACAGGTCCATTCGCTTATCTGTCGATAACGGAACTTCTCAGTCGACAGTTACAACCTTTCCGTCTCGCGAGCGTGTGCCGTCAATGGCGCTACGCTGCGCTTTCGAGTCCTCGTGCGTGGAGCTACATTGACCTCAACCTCGATTTCGTGACGCGGCGCAATGCTGGATCATGGTCTGCCTGCGTGTCCACCAAAATCGCGCGGTCGGCTCAGGCACCGCTACATATCCGCTTAGCGCGCACACGTCGCCGTTCGTCTCTGGACGGGCCCCTAATCCAGACCTTGACCGTCGGACTCGCGCGATGCTCATCACTCCTTCTCGACGTCGAGAATGTTTCCGCTAACGATGCGCTTTTGGCGGTTATGCAGGCGGATTTCCCCGTTCTTCGCGACCTGGAGCTTTGTGCGGCGAAAGTGAACCACCGAGTCGACCGCACCTTTTTTTTCAGACAGATTCCTCTTCTTAGCCATCTCCAGGCGTCGTTCCCATTCACAGGGACCCAGTTTTCTGTTCCAACACTCCTAACAGCGATGCTGCAGTATTGCGCCGTGAACGACATCTCCTCATTTCTTGCTGTTGCCGGATCTCTTCGGAACTTGAGAATCTCATATCTGCAGCCCGTCAAAGACGCCATACCGCCGACATCTTGGCCCTCAGTTCGGATGCTTGCTATCCGAGCGGAAGGCCATCGCGGAGACGCGGTGGGTTCGCTCGGGGAATATCTCCACTTCCCGGGAGTAGAGCATCTCAGCCTCAGCGGTCCGACACTAGGCGGAAGGGATTGCATGAAGTATTTTGTTGCAGCAGCAGGTGCTATGCCGCTTCTGACAGGGCTCAGTCTCATGGACCACGACCTCGATACAGACGGAGCCCTGTTCCTGCAAGCCTTGCCATCGTGCCCAGCGCTCACTAGTATCAGCTTCTTCGACATGGAACTCAAGCGCAAGGGCCTTCGGGAGTTCTGCAACTTTCTTAGTCGACCTTCCGATGGAACCTGGCCATGTCCGCGTCTGACCAAAGTCTGCATGTCGACTTGCACATTTACTTCGGACTGTGCTCAAGATGACATCGTTGCATTCGTCGAGGCGCGGGTGTCCGCTGCACATGACATGTCCGATACTCACACTTCCCGCCCCGCGTTCCTCGCTGCGGTGTATCTTCCCAACACTGCGGACGCGACGGTCACATCTAGGCTTCGAGCGCTACTCTCGACAATGGAGTAGAGGTATGTAATTAATCCTCCGCGCACGAACCGTATACGCATGCTTGCTGCCTCTAGCCGTCTTCGTATCTAGAAAACGTAGCACACGTTCATGTATAATGACCCTCGCTTAAGTGTATAATAAAGGGAAGTAACTATACTCTCATCTTCCAGGCTTATGCATTGTCGATGGCCCTTCATACTTACGGGACGTTTGCACAATGCACAACCACCCTATTCGACCCGTATACTCAGAATAAACAATCGTAGCGCTCAGGCTGAGTCGGGTGAAGCGGGGTCTGTGCCTGGGCGATGCAGCGGCAGCGCCGTTAACAAGAGGCTGTGCGTGCAAGCTACATACTAGTAACAGGCATCTCCAGGGCATCTCTCCTGTTCGGGATATGCACTGGGAGGAAAGTTGCTCCGTCGAAGGCATGTCTGTTGCGAGCCGAGAAGCATCTGCAGTGGAGAAACGGTCATACGCCGTCTTTTCCTTTACACTCACAACGTACGGGCGACTTATGCGGCGCGTTATACTCACGACAAGCAGTAATCAGAGTCAGGAGATTCGCGGGATCTGGGGACAGACGTGCACGGCATCTCAGTTTCGTTGGTCTGGTGAAGACTGCAGCTGCACTGATCAGGTGCCACGCATCAGACAAAGAGAGCTGAACGGCATCCTCAGGTCTGTACCCTGTCTTCTCATTCCTTCGTCATCGTAACGTGGATCCATCAACTGGCAGCCACCGCCGTCTGCTCGCGCGACACGGGGATCGGGCGCTTATGCAATACAGTGAACTTGCAGCTACAACTCCCGCGACTTGATCCTGCACGACCCGATCGTAGCGTCACCGGCTCCGAGTTGACATGCTTTGGATTGCTCCCTAGCTCCGGGTGGTCGGTGTCCCCAGCTATCGGGATAATATCGCGCAAGAAGTCGGCCGATTGCTCGATACATCCTACTCTCCTCTCGACTCTACCGACAGCGTTTATCTGCGGAAAGGTACTTCAACACAAGCTTCAACATTGCGCGATTATTGCTGGTAGTACATACTGCGCAAAATATGCGCACAGACTGTCATAACCCGTCAGCCGTTTAACGCCGCTTTTCCGCTTGCTGACGGCCGGTCTTGTCTAGGCTCACCAAACAACAGGAGGAGCTGTATATAGTCACGCTGTGCGCGCCAGCCCCCACGCGTCGCTCCTCCCTCCTCCCAATGTCGACCCCAACGCCAGTACACGACTTCCCCGTCAACGAGCGCGTTGGTCCGTCATGTTCTTCTTTACTATCTCTTTCAATTACTAACTGGGATAGGTTTGGGATTCGTTGTCGCCGCAGCTGCGCTGTCGACGCTCGCCCCGTTCGGTCTCATCATTCATCTCATCGTGAGTACCGCAGCCTCTCACCTCCTCTGTCGGCTTACCTCGCAACACTA
The DNA here is from genome assembly GCA_001632375.1 of Exidia glandulosa HHB12029. Taxonomy (NCBI): domain Eukaryota; kingdom Fungi; phylum Basidiomycota; class Agaricomycetes; order Auriculariales; family Exidiaceae; genus Exidia; species Exidia glandulosa. The sequence continues at coordinate 59,165 of KV426079.1, read as the reverse complement.
GTACTCAGCTAGAAAGACCCAAGGAGCGCAGCAATACCCTCCGGCGCCGTCAAGCCGAGCACGATACTTTCGAAGCCATTTACACTACTACTTCATCTCCCTTCTCTTTTCGGATATGGTACAAGGACTCGGTACATCCTCCTGTCCTCTCAGCTCGCTGTTCGTTTACACGCGAGCAGGGGGTTTCTTGGACTTAAAATGGGTTACGCAAGGGGTTGGTCCGCTCACCCTGGATCGTCGCAAAGTTGATTCACGGGCGGTGCGATTGGCAGCACGTCACTGGCGGAGCATACTGTACGGCGCAAGGTGAGTATCTCCTCATCGGGATTACAGGCTCTGCGTGCCTGACGTGTTTCCCGTTCCCACGTGGCAGGCGCCTTGAAACAAGTTGGCGACGTCGGCGTTGCGCTGTCGTACGTCGTCACCACTGCGTCACGACTATCAACTCACGGCTAATATCTACAATCATGCGTTGCACAGTATCCTTGTAAGTTACTCGTCTACGTCTCTACGTCGAGGTCTAGTTCTGACCTGTTTAGGCCATTACGGTACACACCTTCGCTGTACTATTCTTCCACTGGACACCACCGGAATCGCACAAGATCCCCATCATCGTCCTCGCCCTCGACTGGCTCTTCATCGTGCTCGTCGTCAGTATCGCCTACGGTCTCCACGGACGACGCTACTACGGCATCACCGGCCTCTGTGAGTGCCCCCTCCATCGTTTGATCGGGGCACCATTGTTGACTCGTCTCAGGGTGCTGGATCACTGCACTATACCCCGTTGAGCGTATCATGCTGGAATACTTCTGGCTATGGGCGACAGCGTTCGTCAATGTTGTACTCTACGTACCATTGTTCTTCGCGCTCCGCGGGAACATCGTCGTCTCGCATCCCGCTACGTACGGTGGGTGGCCGCGTATATCGTTTAGTGCGACGACGCCGGGAGCTCCGTGGGCGGTACAGCGTGACGCGAAACAGCATCTGCGTATGGCCCTCCTGATGCTTTGGTACGTCCACAAATTTTAACCACCTTCGTATGTACACTCAGGCATTTGCTACAGCTACCCTGCCATCTACCTCATTACCGTATGTAACATCCCGCACGCGAGCAAGCTAACTGAACGTCGATGTTTAGATCCTGCCAACCAGCATAGCGCGTTTCCTAGCTTTCGGCGGGCACAACGTCCCAGACGTCGCAACAATCGTCTGCGGTCTCCTGTTCTCTTCCTCGGGCATCTTCAACGTCATCCTCTTCACGACGACGCGTCCCATGCTCCTCCCGCACGCGCCGTCGCAGCAGCCTCACCAGCTCACAACAATGATGTCCTTCAGGTATGCATCTCTCACTCTCATCGTCTCGTCGTACGGCTGATGGTATACCGAATTAGACACACCGGCGTCGAAACGGCGTCGACTGAACCGTTCGAACCGAGCGCGAGCACCGCGACGATGCGGACAGGGATGGGCATCGCAGATCCACAAGCAGAGAAAGACTTGTTCCCGCAGTACAAGAGCCGCTCCGCGCGAGAACCTGAGCGCGGAGACGATACAGAGAGCATCAGGAGTTCACTCAAGGCGGGCAGCATTACAGGGGACAAGCTATAGTTGTACTATATCGAAAGGCTGCGTAGTTCTTGTACGCAGACTGAGCATGGTGCCCACAAGCACCGCACATGTACTGTCCTTACAACCCCCGTGTATCTGTACTCGCCATTCAGTTCGACCATCTACGCTCATACTTCCGACCTCAGCGCCGACTTCAAGTGCAATCCGCACCATCCAAGCGTTAGCACATATATCCCAACTAGATGAAACGTAACTAACTGACAAGAAAACAGGAGCGGGAGCGGGAAATAAAACTCGGAGAGGGCAGAGAGGAAGAGGGGGGTCGAATAGGAACAAGAAAGAATACGTAGGTCGGGACGGGGGATAAACAACACACACACAGCGCAGCGCAGAACACACAGGGAACACCGTCCTCGAAAGACCATGCCACGGGGCGGGATACGGCGCACAAGACTGGGAAGGATTTATTCGTTTGCGACCTGTTAAAAAAAACGAGCGTGAGTATGGGCATGCAGCGCGAGATAGGATTTGGGCGGAAGGACGAGCGCGACGCAGAGTCGACAAGCAGACGCAGCGCATCACTGACACGCCGGCCGCGCACAACAATGCCGACGCCCGTCCAGCACACAATCCTAAACCAAACCGAAACCCAGAAAGCAAACGCACCTTCAAAACCCTCCCACCACCACCCGCCGGACCCTGCGCATAATCATCATCGTCGCCCCATTCATAGCTCGCGCTCTCATGGCTCGTCCTGCTCCTGAACGGGTTCGGCAGCTCGCCCTCCGAGTTGTTCCCGTTCTTCTCCTTCTCGGCCGAGACGGGTGGGGAAGTCGAAGCTGCGAAGACGGAGTGTAAGCGTGTGCGAGAGGAGGATAGGACGTGTACGCGCGCGAGACGAGGGAAGAGCGGGACGCGGGTTGAGGAAGAGAACAAACGAGACTTGGACTCACCAGGCGGAGGCGTCTTACTCGGCACACCAGCACCCAACCCAGCAGCAGCCACCAACCCGGCAAGCCCCGGACTACTAGGCGGCACAAACGCCTGTCCCCCTCCCATAGTGGTAGCGGGCTGGCTGGTATAAGTCGGCGCCGCGCTCCTCGTACTCAACGCCCGATTCAACTGTTCCTGTCTCTGCATCTGCGCATACGCCCCTCTCGCCTCGGGTGGTTGGTTGTACCGAGGATCGTACCGCGGGTCGTACGCCTGCTGCTGTTGCTGGGAGGAGTACCGCGGATCAGAGTATGTAGACGGGTACGACGAAGCGGAGGTCGTATCGCTGTACGGATATTGTTGGTGCTGCTGCATGTGTTGCGGGTACACGCCTGCTGCGCCGAATTCGCCGTACGCTGGTTGTTGCTGTTGCTGGTGGTGTTGCGGTTGCGCGTTCCAGTAGTGCGCGGCGCCCATGCCTGCGACGCCAGCGGCGGCGTACGGATGGGCTTGGTACGGGTTCGAGGCGGGGCCGAACTCGTGCATGTCGTACGAGTCCTGCACGGATGAACCAGCGTCAGTAAGCGAGAAAGAGGTCGGGGCCCAGCGCAGAAACAAAGCACAAGAACAATGACAGCACGCTCGCCCAGTGTGTAAATAAATGGGCAGGAAGGGCAGAGTCAAAGGTGGCAGATTGGAAGAACGAAAGGCGAGGGAGGACGGGCAGACAAGGGAGGCGAAGGATAGCGAGCGACAATCGAGATGGACGAGGATGAACAGAGTAACGTAGCATGGACAGGATGGAACACCGAGCCCAAGCGCGATGAGAGCGAAGGGGGCAGACGCGCATGAAGCAAGGCATCGCGAATAATATCCACACATGGCCAAAATAACGCGAACGAGGGAAAAAACCCCCCGACGCGACCCAAAATCGGGGCACGCACCTTACTCAAAGGATACCTCGGCTCCCTCTCGCCTCCCACACCCCCACCACCATACCCATCCTCATCCTGATACGCCACAGCCGGCTCGCTCGCAGCAGCAGCCGCAACATCGCGATCCCACCTCCTCGCGCGCGACCGGCGGACCATATTGGTGATGACGGCGATGATGACTGCGAGGGCTGCGATTCCGACGAGTGCTGCAAGATACGGGGGTCAGTATGACGGATAGAGTTGAGCCGAGGAGGACGAGGTGGATGGAAGACAGCGACCACGGCGCGTTTCCAGAAACCTGGGGTCGCTCGATCGACGCAAGACGTCACGAGAAGCGCGCGATGCAGGATGCAGCCGCGAACAAAACGGAGGCGCAGGCAAGATAAAAAACCGGGAGACGAGCGCGAGGAGGACGGGGTGGATGTGAAGATGGACGTGACCTAGAACATAGAGTGCGAAGCGGGGGTAAAGCACGGTGCGGAACCGCGCTGGAGGTGGAGCACAAGCAGGTAAGTGTTTTCTGCGCGCGCCCATCTCGACGAACGGGGATGGCGTGTATGAAAGCAATGGCGCAGGAACGCCGGACAGCGACGATCTGCTCGCATAACCCGCGCGCGGTTCCGCGCGTTGAAACAGTAAACGACCAGGAACCGAACATTTCAAAGTCGTGGATCGCCTGGAGCAAGAACGCGAAAAACGTGTGGGGTCAAGGGGATGGGCGCGAGGCTGACGAACGGCACTTCCGTTTTCCGTTCGTGAATGATGGAAGAGTGACGAGGACGAGGGAGAGTAAGATGAACAGTGCAAAGGACCGGAAGAAAGAAATAAAAAAGCACGCGCGCTCTGGCCGACAGCATGGCACAGATACACCCTCGACACTCGCAGACGGAGGAGTATAATCGTGTGAACGAAGCGACAATCTGGTAGAGTAGGACGAAGGGTAGTTTTGGGAGCAACGAGGGAAAACTGTGCAGACAGAAGACGCCGCAACATAAGAAGACGAAGTGACGGGCCGAACTTGTGCGAGCAACGCAGATACGGCGCGGCAAGTACACCAGCACGACCGGAACGAGGCCTCGCCGCACGTGTCACGGATCGTGGGTACGAAAGAGTCCGCGCTGGAAAGCGAGACGGCGAGGATCTGTTTGCACGACGCATCGCAATCCGCAGTTCCGAGGGTTGAAAACACCAAACGGTCAGGGGCCAGCCCCGTTCCGAGGAGCAAGTCCCAAGGCGGAGAGCGCGGTGCTCAAAGAGGCGGAATGTGAGGTGTAGGATGTGCGCGAGGCTGCCGGACGGGCACATGACGGCGCGCATCCGGGAAAGAATGATGGACGTGGCGACGACGAGTGGAAGGGGAAGACAAGGCGGGCGCAAAAGGCGGAAGAAGTAGGATGGGGAGCGACGAGCGGAACGATAGGGCGCATGTGACACGAATGATGGACCGCGCATGCCACGGCGAAGAACGAAGGAGTGCGCGGGCAGAGCGAGGGGAAGGGAAGAGGCGCGAACGGAGAGCGCGAGCGAAACGAGCGCAGACTCACCGAAAACACCGCCCACCGCGCCCTTATTCTGCCAGAACCCTCCACTGCCAGCACTCGCGTTATTGCTCCCATCGCCCAGCCCAATGCCGCTCCCGCCAGACTCGTTGCCCACACCGTCCCCGCCGTCGTCGATAACGGTAGCGGTGGATTGCGGGTTTGTCGGGAACGAGTTGGATACGGTCACTGTTCCGCCTGGTGGAGGAGGGGTAGTGGTGTCTGTAGGGGTTGTTGTGGGCGTTGTGTCTGTGGTGGTAGTCGGGGTGGACGTGCTGCGCGGGTGATCAGGTGAACGGCCTGCTAGACGGACGGTCGGTGCGCGGGACGTACGTTGTATCCGAAGTGGTAGGCGGCGGGGTAGTCGTTGTGGGGGGCGGGGTCGAGCTGGGGCTTGTACTGGTGGACGTGCTCGTGCTAGTCGACGTGCTCGTCCTGAGCGCGCATCAATATCAACTCGACCCGCGTGCACGCAGAAAAGACGCACGAGCTAGGAGTCGTCGAAGCAGGCGTCGTTGGAGTAGGGCTCGGGGTATCTATCCACCACGCACGGGCTATCAGCACAAGCGGAACGACGAGGAGACCAATCGACCTACCACCCTGTCTGGGGAGGACGACGGGCGCATCGAAATGGACGCGCCATATGCCAGCTGACATGGCTGGTGGAGTGAAAAGGAGCGTGTGTACAGTCCACCGAGGAACGGTGTCTGCTTTACTGTCGGCTGCGGTCCACCGAAGAGCTGAGCAAGGGCCCAGAGCGGAGCTCCCGGATGCAACACGGCTCCCTCCGCACCGGCTTCCTTCTTCTCCTTCTCCCCTCCGGCTCTCGACATGTGGCTTGCTTTGAGAGAGACCTCGCACAATTCACTCCGCTTCTTTGCCTACTCTGCTCTCTGCGACTTGAAGCTTCAAGTCCTCTCCCGCTCGTGCCTGCCCCAGCTCACGTGCCCGCCGCGTGCCTTGCGCTGCCGGCCAGCGCGACGCCGCGTGTGCATCCCACATTCGCTGTTCCCTTCCTCGCTCTCAGTGCATGCCCTACCTTCCTATCGTGTTCTTCGCTCCACTGTCCAATTCGACTTCGTACGGCCTTTGCACCTCGCGAGACTTTCAGAGATAACGACTCCTAGACCCATCGTCGAAGTAGGACTTGACGCCAGATACCTTCTGAATTCGGAACCGCGTCCGCGCATACTCGACGGTCTCGTGTTTTCCGAGTCTGAAGCAAATCTTATCACACCACTTCGCCCTGGACAGTTCCTTCTGGCGGTGTAGCGCGCGCGAGTACACCTGGACCTACAAGACGAGCACCATCCCCGGGCCATTACATGTCAACACAGAAAGTGTCGGCCCATCTCAACCAGTTTCGTTTCTCCGTCACCACACTCGCGGCACTGTTTAGGCGTTCTCTCCCTTCCAAGGTCGCCGTACACCGATTGTACAGCACGTCGAGTCGTCGCGATGCAATTTGGGAGTTACATTTGACACAGGTCCGCCTCTGTCATACTCCCCACCAGCTGCAGTGCTAAATCGAAGCGGGAACTGGTGGGGAGTATGTGTTGCATCCTCCTGCAATATGCACCGACGACGAGATGATTGGCCTTCCGGAATCGTTCTTCTCAGCAGATCGTTGGACATACATAACTTCTTTATGGGACGGTCGGTCAACCAACGAGCATCCTGAGTGGAACATGGGCGATTAGGACGCGACTACGGCGAATTGATCATGAATTACTATAGGGGCCCCGGAGAGGACGGGCCCGGGTAAGAGACGGAGAGCGGCGCCGCGTAGAGCTCTAAATCATAGCTACATAGCATGTGAATCATAGGATGGGAGTGTATCGCTATTCTCCCACGATTGGGCCCTGTTAACGTTATCAATCTGTAATTGCGCCACGACAGCGCGTAGTCGTTCATTCTCCTCTCCCAGAAATGCAAGTTGTCTTTGGGCGGCATCGGAGGGACCAGTCTTATCCCGCTCCGGACGATTTTCCGCCATAGGGTTAGGAGGTGCAAGGGGCGCAATGCGATCGTTCGCTCGTTGACGTCGCTCTGTTCGTGTCCGGCGCAACGCAAACAGGATCACGTTGAGTACGCCCGTGGAGTAGAAAAGAATGTGGAAGGCGATAGTTGGGATGTAGGGGACGCTGTGGCCTCTGAAGGCTAGGAAGCGCACAGTACTCGTAGGAAAGATCTACGAAACGGACCTGCATCAGTCCGGGTCTCCGGCTCTCAAACCACGCACAGTGACGACGTAAACGACGGGATACCTTCACTCCGGCGCATGAGAAAACGAAAGCTTTGTACCATGCAACGCACCAAAGCATTTCGAACTCGACACACCTCCGGAGCTGAGCGTCACGATATAATGCCCACGAGCTTTCTGGAGTCGGTGTCGGAAATGAGATTCGCGGCCACCAGTCATGGGTCTCCGAATACGCAACGACGATGTTTCCGCGCAGTGCAAAGAATAATGGGATGTAGAGGATGACGACAAGAAGACCTGCCGCCCACAGCCAGGCATATTCCAGCGCAAGGCGCTCTATGGGATATGTCGCAGAGATCCAGCACCCTAATTCCAAGTTTGAGCACTTTGCGCGGCTTTAGGAAGGTGTAGTACGCACAGGGCCCGTTGATGCCAATGTAGCCGTCGCGTCCATGGATGCCATAAGGGACACCAACCGCAAGCACAATGAAGATCCAGCTCATTGATAGCAGTATAAGAGGGATTTTCTGCGATTCTCGGGGGGTCCAATGAAAAAATAATACCGCGAAGACGTGTGCTGTGATCGTCTGTGAACGCGTCATGCGAAACAAATTATGAGTATGCCGCAGTAATGAGAGTCAGTATAAGGACTTACAATGATACTATAGAACGATGAATTGGCGATCAGCCAGAAGTTGTTGGTGCTTCTGACGTACGACAGTGCATCACCGAGATGAAGGACGAGCCCTAATGCTGCGAGCATTGACAACGCACTCGACGCTACGAAAATCCCAAGACCTACAATCTCATGAGTATAGCCGAAGTATTGCACTGTGCACGGCGGAATGCTACCAACGAACTCGTACGTCCTGGGTTACTGATGCGTACAAGGGCACCGTGATGGAACCCGGCGGAAAGCAGAAGTGCAACTAGTATGCTTCTGCTTTCATCTAGTAGCGTCTAGGCGGCACTGGGTATGGATGTGCATGGCATGCTGCGTCCTGCAAAGACAGTCGACGTCGCGGACCCGAAGGAAGAACAGGCTTCGACAAGGATCGAAGGCCGTATTTGGGAACTAGCGAACTACTCGCGCAATGTCACCCCAAAAGTTGGGCACGCTGATCCTCACCAATTATGCAAAGTGAGTAGACTCGGAGCCGCTCGAGCGAAGAGAACGGGTGACGGATAGTGTTTGTGGGATTCGGCTTCATGTGTGTGCGGAGCACTGCTGAATCCCTCGCGATAGATCTACTAGCACAACCGAAATTTGCGGAGCGGCGAGAGAAGCGACAGACAAAGCGTCATGTACATACGCGAGGAGACGGAACGAGACATCGGGTGGAAAGCACGGTGCCCAAAGTAGATCAGGTTAAACGAGGTCCGGAAAAGGACGCAATCCATGGCCCGGATGTCGTTCGAATCTCCTATGCGCGGAGCTCAGACACAGTGCGTTGAGAAAACGTCTCCCATCAGCACGAGCACTTCGTTCAGTTCAACTCCTTCGCTGCGCAGATCCGGGTCTGCGTGGTAAGCCTAGATCCTGCGCAGATAAAGACTCTCAGAGACAAGATTAATGAGGGAGGGGTTCCATTGAGACATGAGGAGACTTCAAACGCCATCTCCAGATTACGCTTCGAGTCCAAGACACGAAAGACACGCGCTGGTATGAATGAGATGACGATATAGCACGACCAGGACGGCACTGCCTGACGATAACACGTAAGAAGCGATAGGCAGGACGTCACAGGGTGGAATAATGTCGTATGTAGTGGTGGTCGTTTGTTTCCAGTAAGCGCCAGTTGCAGCGATGGGCAGATCGGCCATCGCGATATTATCCAGGTCAAGGCGAAGCCAACGAGCAGCCCTGGTGCGAGGGCAAGGGCTGAAGGAATAAGGAGCCAATACAGAGGCAGACTACGTGTCTCCATAGAAACCTGGCCAGCCCGCTCTCCGAGCAGAGATGTGAGCGAAGGCAAGACGCGTAAGCGCCCAGCGCCAACATGAGCAAACGGTAATTAACCGACCGGCGCTTACGCGCCCTGCCTCCTGCCTCCGTCTCGTGCTCTGTGAGCCTCCTCTCGCGCCGCGCCTCTTGCGTCGCGCGGCCCAGAGCTCCTGTACGCCATAACTGGACCGCCGTGACAAGCAGCGACATCCGTCCTCGGCCGTCACTGGCAGACAACCAGAAGCTGCTCCAACGTCTCCCCGCGCCACGCTCGTTCCGACAATGGAACTCGCTGCATCCATCGCCGCGCAGGTAGAGCGCGACGAACAGGTACGCGCGGCCCTCTACGCGCGACAGGCGGAAGCGCTGTCCCGTCAACGGGTCGCTGAGGAAGAGCTCGCTCGCGCCACAGCCAATTTGCAAGCGGCAGCCCTGGATGTCGAGACCGCGAATACCATGCTCGCTTCACACCTCGGCCTGATAGCGCGCCAGAATACTCGGCGAGCGCCAGTCCTGCGCCTCCCACATGAGCTGCTCGTGCTCGTTTTCTTGGAACACGACGCCGGCGGCCCACGACTCACCGCAACACCGTTCATCTTTGCTCGCGTCTGTCGTGCCTGGCGTGACGTCGCACTCAGAGCCCCCATGGTCTGGACCTACATGGAACTCGACCTGACCGGAACTCTGCCCAACGCGTCCGAATACGTAGAGACGATATTGCAACGTTCCCAACGGCTCCCACTGTCAATTGTCCTCCGTGCACATGACAAGGTCGACCCAAACGCCATGCGCATTTTGGAACATGTTCTTCCCAACGCCATCCTCCGTGCACGGGATCTCAAGCTCTTCACATCCCCTAACGATTATCGCCGGCCCGAAATCGAGCTCGACAAGTCTATCCTCAAGTTCCTGCAGCTACCTACACCCCATTTACGCCGTTTGCACGTATCCCTATGCTGCACGAACTTAGAGGGAGCCTCTTTACTTCCTTCGGCACCGAAGTTGGAAGGCATCACGCTTCTATCGCGGTTCCCGCTACGCAATCTCGTCGAGTCAAGTCTTCGTAACCTCCTCGAGTTTCAGTCGTACTGTGTGTCGGATCCGGATGATTTTATTACCCTGGGCGCTGCCGCTCCTAATCTACAGAGCATGGATATCCATGCCATATTCGACACTGCAGCCGCGGGATCATTGCCCCTTCTCAACCTCCATAGGATGCGCGTTCGTCATGTCCGGCTACTGTCATTCCCCCATTGGCTTGACTGCTTCCCCGCCGTCGTGGATTTACGTATCACCCTCAGGGACACTCCCGTTCCTGCCCAAATCACGAACATGCCGCGTCTGCGAATACTTCAATTTGATCACAGCGGTGCGTGGCCCTCGAACTGGTCATGTGCCATCTCGCTCCTACGACGGTTGCCACAAATCGAGACGCTCATCTTGCACGGAGAAGACGACACCAATGCGTTCTGGCTGGAATGGGCTATGCCGATCAACATCGAGCTTCTCGTTCCGCGCCTTCATAGTCTGGTCATCAGGGATGCTGAATTCCAGGCCGAAGATGAAGTCACGCTATTCATGGCGTTTTTGGAGGCTCGAGCTACAGTTCAGGTGGAAAGCAACCCTATCAAGCTCGAGCGATTAGTCTTACAAGATACGGCCTTTCCGCGATGGCTCGCTCCTCGTCTTGAAGCATGCGTTGGAGCCGTCGAAATCGATGGTCAAGCTGTCTAGGTACGTCTTGCTTTGCCGCGCACAGAATTCTCTGACTGGACGTAAGATGTGTACTTGGATATCGGCTGGTCATATCGCGCTGGCGTATTCTCGACATGATACGGTCCTGTGGTTCCGTGAATTCTGATGCAGTGTATCTATCCGGTAATGCGTCGTCTTATCTTATCGTCTGTCTGCTTAAATCCTCACACCGTCTCCTTGCCTTTGCTCGGTTTCTCACCGCGTCGTCGTGGCGGACAAGGGTGACCGCGACTCCAAGTCAGGGAACTGACATTTTGAATTGCGAACGAGAACAAAATAGGACAAGTGAATAGAAGATAAGTACATATGTTGCAATGCAAATACACTTTCAAAGTAGATAGGGGAGCTTTTACGCTCCATCTGAGTCAGGTTTCGTCTCGCCAGGAGTCGGCCGCGGCGGAGGAGTTCCGTTACTTGGCTGCTTCGGACGTGTCCCAGAAGCGACGCTTCCAGTCGCATCCCCCTTAGGTATACCCATATCATCATCCGCAATGTCGATATCGATGGATTCCGGCGTGTCCGAGCGGGTACTGTTCGGAAAGACGTTCAGGATATGCACTGGCAGGGCGCGACGCGTTGGCCCACATCTTTCGCCGACGTTGCACCCACGGGGTGCGGCGTAACTCGGGTGCAGTAGACAAGGCGCTGCAAAGAAGCTGTCTCAGCGCTCACACAGGTGTATACAGCGGTACGGACACAGTTGTCCTGGGCGCGGCTGCTTCGACGCTGTCGAGCGCATCGCCGCGATCACACTGCTGACTCGAATGCTCTTGATTCAACTTGTCGCTACACGTAGGATCAGCGCGAACATCGGGCTTTGGGGCGAAGGATCATCACATACCTCTCAATAGTCTTATCGTAACTGGGTGGTTCGTCTGAAAAACTGCGACCCACATAAAAAGTTTGGAATCGGAAGGGAAGGAATGTAATACGCACACTGTGGTACTAGAGTTGACGCTCGGATTATAATGATGCTGCGGCTGCGGGAAGAATGGATTATGGAAAGATGGACTGGACAGCCTCGATTCGGACTGGACAGCTTCGGCGCCGAGTATTCGCCGTCGAAGTCGGCCGTAATCCGGGAGGGTTCTAGGTAAAATATATGGTATCTGGGTGTGTACTTATGGTCTTGAAAATCACTTTTCCGTTGAGATCTGCGCGGGGGACGCATTTCCGGGCATTCGGCATGATAAGTCCGATCCTTCCGAAACAAATTTGCGGCCGATACGGAATTCCAGACCCCTACGGCTCCCACAACACATTGAATTGTGCTTCAACACTCCATTCAATTCAAGAGGTGGGAAAAATTAAGGCGGGAGCATCGGCTGTACCGCATTGTTTTGCCGATACGTCAAATGCGGACCCATTTGACTTAACTCCAGATCAGTGCCCTAGAGTCTCGTCGTCACTGTACCGATACTCTTAAAGATATTTAGGGATATACATATATTTGTTGATGACTTACATGGTGGTTGAGGGCGAGATATTCCGCATTGAGGTCTGAGCCCGGGATACTTCCGAGCTGCGCTTGCCCGGTATCTCCGTTCTGCATAGGCACGCTCTGCAGACTAAGTAGAGCATATCAACATATATCAAATATGCAGAGCTCTATTACTCCTGTAATGTTCACCGTAGACAATATCCCCTTGGGGTCTGGCATTCCGTATCGGAGGCAGATCGGTTACGGGTGGGCCGGACTTATCATGCCGAATGCCCGGAAATGCGTCCCCCGCGCAGATCTCGACGGAAAAGTGATTTTCAGAATCATAAGTACACACCCAGATACCATATATTTTACCTAGAACCCTCCCGGATTCCGTAATAATACTCGGCGCCGAAGCTGTCCAGTCCGAATCGAGGCTGTCCAGTCCATCTTTCCATAATGGATCGTCGTCGAAAGTAGGCATTACGCAGCTGCGGGCGGGCTGATAGTCAGCCTCGAGAAACTCCCGCAGAATGAACTGTCTGCACACCCGCTGAAAAAATTGCCCATTGCGTAGTAGTAGTTGAAAGCAGATGAAAGGCGGGAAGGGGGACAAGAAGAAGCGCAAATGATGGGTAACACCGGCGAGACGGCTCCGCTTAAGTAGACCTCGGGATGAATGGGCGCTCAGGGTTTGCCCTACAGTTCTGTAGAAGATCCAGAAGCACATAGAGTTGAAGGCAGTGGCCGACTGACGTGTTTGCACCGCCCAAGACGCGTCTGCGCGGCGTTGTTGAGTCCAATCGTTGTTCGTGTTACCGACACAGACGAGAAAAACATTGCGACGGAGGGAATGTGCGAGTGGTTGCCATTCAGCGGTGGAGTGTCAGCACGCTTGACAGCGTTTCATGAGCGCGCGATATAGAATAGCATCCAGTCCTGTTGCAGCGACAAAGAAAGTGTATACCGTCCTTATCAGAAAGAGACGGGCGAGGAAGCTCAGGCCATTATCGGAGTTATGCGCGAGTCGAGGATGACGAAGTTCGAGTTACCCGGGAAGGCAGAGCGAGAGAGTATCACGCGAGTCGATAAGCCCTGGACAGGGAATATTTGAACGACGGCGTCGCTGATGGCCTTGTGCGGCCACGGATGTGCGCGCCGTAGGAATATGGCATTAATATTGTGGTGTGCAGAATATACGCGGTTGTATACCTCTCGGTATCACTGTAGCAGAGGAACCAGTTTTGCATCGCCGACCTGTGTTGCTAAGGAAAGAACATGTACGCAAATCTGAGTTGAGTCTATGCATGGATCGTGTATTTGTGCTTGTACGTCGGACGGATTTTGGTGCTTCAAGAGCGTGCTAAGAGGTCAAAAGGCGGAGGCAGCCGACTCCGAACAACCTGTCCCTTCCGTTCTAGCGCTCGATACATAGCTATAGGTCAATCGCTCCCGCTAATATTTGTATCGCTTTACCTCAGAGCGCTCTGACTCAGCGCAGATCCTCCTCCCTCGGCGGATTTCTTCAGCAAGTGGCCAGACAAATTTTTCACGTGGGACCTGGGTCGACGAGCTCACTCTTCCGGGTATCTGGAGCCCTCCGCTCCGTTCGAGAACACTCGGTGAGTCGCATTTTCCGCCTTGATGAGCGGACAGCTCATAAGCGACTTGCATTGTGGTTGGTCGGGTTCTTTTCGGAGACGATTCGTAGCACCAGTACGCTCAGCTACTGGGACGACTTGCCCTTCGCCGCACGGCATTCGACTCACTCACAGAGTCAAGCGTGACCTCGTGAAGTGCAAACTTGGGGCCTCGGACTTCCCGAGAGGTCGATATTACATGCACAGTAAATGGACACTGCCCTGCCGTTTATTGAATCCCGGGAACTGCGCCTTCCGCGGTGGATAGCTCCTCGAGCTTTAAACGCCTATCGACAGCAAATCCACTCTCCCATCCCTCTACCCCCACCCCCCGTCTCGTTCACGCAGTCGTCTCCATTTTGTCTCTTACATTCAACCATACCCCCTCCCCTGGAAACACGACACGGCACGCGTCAGATGTCTACTAGTCTCTCCTAGCACCCCAGTACGTCTGTAATCTATGCTGTCGCTGCTTCCCGATCACTTACAGCGACGGTCCCCAGGCGATTTGGTCGCCGTGTTGTTCCAACTTCACAGCCGACTCACCGGGTTCTCTTCGCACAGTTACCGAACCCGAGCGCTTTCCGCTGCTGCGGCGTCTACAGAATTCTGTCTGCACTGCCGCGACGTGCACAGCTCGGGACCACTGCCTTCTTCCTTTCCCGCCTCTGCGGCTTCTCGCCACGTACACGTTCCTCGCTCCACCCCACAGCTCTCTCGCGCGCACACAGATCTGGACGGACTGGGTCCCTGCTTTCTGATGTACAGACTGCGCCTTTGGCATTCCGGTCTGGCCGTGCTGCTCTACTTTCCCGAGTCTCTGTGTCTTTCCGGGGCGGGTTCGTCGCCTTTGTTCTCGTCTCGCACTCGCAGAGCTGGAGCACGAGCTTAAGCACTCGTCCAGAAGGCTAGCACTTCAAGCTCGTACTTCGTCTAGGATCATTATCTACAGGTTACGACTGCACGGCGTGGCATGTCATTCGCCCCAGGATCGGGAGTGTATATCCGCGGGCCCGAGAACGCTGTGTAATAACAAGCACCGACCCTTCCTTCGCTCTAACATGGAGTCCGTATGACTCCCGTTGGATGGTGATTAGTGTCACGACTCCATTGCGCCGTCCCATTCCCAACCGAGGCTTTGGTGGCGACACAGAGATGCCTGGACGAGCAAGTGCACGCCTAATCAGATAGGCACGCAACCGTCTACCTTTTGGATATCTTTTCCCCCGACGAAGGCTGTCGTCGGACATTTCATTTCCCCGTTGCGATCCCGGGCGCCTGGCACTCGGTTGTCGTATAAAAAGCGCGACCACGCAGAACTGCTTCCGACTCCGTACGCTCTGTCTGTCTCCTTGTTCTCCAACCTCGTACTCCAGCTATGCGTCCTTCGAACCCGCTTCTCCTTCTTCGCCGCGTCGTCGCCCTCGTCACAGGGTACGCGTCGATAGGGCCTGTTCGGGGCGTATACCTCCTCTGACGCGACGTCGACTTCTATTCAGGTGCTTTTTACACCCGGGCAATGATCAACTAGACGCGACAACCCCGGCTAGTGCCCAGCCCGCCGCTAAAACACTCAGACACAGTTACGACACTGGTACCACAGCGTGCGTCCTCAAGTAGTCCGTTATGCGCTACAAAAGCTGATATCGGCGATACTGGCAGCGCACCTCCTGATCCCGCTCCGACTCACTCGCATCCACCAAAGGCAGTCGACTCTCTCTTCGTCGTGTACGTGTCTCGCGCCTCGAAGCTGAGCACCGAGCCAACTGATACTGAACCCAGCAGACCCGGCGACGTAGGTCGTGACACACCTCGTCCGTCGAACTCGGACGGACGGGTGGCGGAATACTTCGCCCCACACGACGCGCTCATCACGGCGTGAGTAGTCCTTCCTCAGCGGCGCCAGTTCCGTCTAACCCGAGCTTCAGCTCTGCTCCCGATCTCCACGCCGTCCTTCCCCCAAGCGATGCATTAGCGCCCGAAGCAGGTGTGGATGCCAGAAGCAAAAGGTGCGCTTGCGACGTCTGAGTGTTTGCGCGTGTGACTAACAGCGTCTCGCAGCACGGATGCGCTCCCAACGCGGGAGAATTCACTACCTATCAGCATCAGTAGCGACGACTATGGGACGACTAAGGGCCCCGGCAGCGGGAATGTCAAGACGGGAACGACGACCTCGTCTGGGACAGTGACGGGCAAACCTGGTAGCGGTGTGGTCAAATCGAAGCATTAGACTCCGGCAGAAGGGATTACGATAGCACGTTCCGGTGTGGCATTGCGTCCTCGAACAGGTTGTTTGGGTGTAATATGTGTTTCAGTTTATGAGAACAGGCCAGCGCGAGTAAATGCGGAGGTACGAGTGGGCGCCCGGAAGTGTGGCACAGAATGGGGTCTGCTCGGCCCATCAGTTTCACACCACAGCCAGCGCGGAACCACAGGGCCAGACGCGCGCGAAGAGAAGCCAGGAGGATCTATGGCAATGACATCCGATGCAGGAAGCAGAAGGCATGGGAAAATGTCAAGAGAGTACAGCTGCCGAAAGACGCGCGAAGTGCCTCAGGAGGAGCAGCGAGATGGAGACGGAATTATGTAAGCCGAAAGAGTGGACCACGCGGTAAATGGTATGGCATATGGCAGGCTGCCGAGGGCACTACGCATTGCATACGAAGGAGAGATAGAGACGGATTACGGCTCCACTAGCGCTGGGTTAGAAGAATAGTACTTCCAAATATGAGAGCGAATCTCCTGAGGTTGAGGACCGGAAAGGTGGACATTCCTCGTGCACGACGGCGCAGGACAAGCAACAGCGGCAACGCAGGTCCACATCGGATGGGTGCGCCGTGAACACTCAGCAGCACAGTATGATTGACAGGTTCCTCCCTCGAACGCGTGGTGAAAGTAGACGTCAACCTGGAGGTAGGTTGTCGGCAGCGATGGGACTCGGAACGCTGGGAACACGGTCGCGGGACTTTTCTGAAGAAGAACAAGTGATACGGAGAAAGAAGAGCTTTATGGCGAGCAGACAATAGGGAGATATTGCCAATATATTGACGCCCCACAGACGTGGGACCGCATGTAATCGCGCTCGGACCGATGTCGTTCCTAAGCTTCCGCTTCGTACGATCATTCAGATCATATCCCAT
>KV426079.1:0-41083 GCA_001632375.1 Exidia glandulosa HHB12029 | reverse complement strand
TCTCATCTTCCTTTCGCTTCGGTGTTCCGCGGGTCGCACCACCCAAGCTGCAGACCGATGATCCTCTAGCCGTCCCACGAAGATACGACCCCACGGAGCAGATTATATCGTCTCGTACAGCGGTGCGACTAGAGAACCCGCAGAGGACCAAAGGCGCGCGGCTGTGCATGACCGTTGTCCGTCCGGTGGTCGCCACCCGATGTCCAGGGTAGATATGCGCAGTACTGCTTGAGGAATACGTGGTTCCGCAGGCCTCGATTTCACGTTGAGTGAGCGACACAGTTTCTCGAGTCCCGCCTCAACTGTTGCGCGACGACCCATAGAAGTAAATGACCCGCAGAGCATACGCAAGAAAGCCGATGTCGTAAGTCTCAAAGCGCGTGTATGAGCAGCCTACGAGTCCGGTAGAAGGCATAGGGAGTTCCGGACGAACAGGACACCGGAAAAGCACGGCGCGTGGAGTCGAAATTTTGTCCGCCAAGCGATACAACGAGCGTACAGTCGCCGTAAAACACAGCGCAGATGCGGTTGCCGTTCTAATGTACGTCTGTTGCTCGGAAATTGTGGCGGCGTGAGTCACGGTCAGGACCAAGAGCGGATCTCCATGCGCTCGGCCGAACCCGCTTCTTGCCCTCCTTTTTTTCTGGCGACGGATTGGATCTGGTGCTCGACATCGACCCGCGCGCGCTCCTGGCATACCTAGCATTTTTTTTTCTGGCTGGACGGGCGTAGTTCTTCTGGCTTTGCGTGGTTGCGGCAAACAGCACGAGACGCTTACTCGACTTCTGCCGCTTCGTTGCTCGCATAAGGGCGCTGAAACGCTTCGGGACACGGAAATGCTGGCCTTGATGGTCTTGAATCTGACCGATCATGCTCATCTGCGTATAGGGATTGCTGGTTCTGTGAATCAATGGACATCCGACGATGGTCCTGATATCGCCATGCACGCTGCTTTCGGTTAAGCCTTACTCTTAGAGACGCGCTGCCTCACTACGTCTCCGAGGGACATTATTGACAGTGGGTTCCCGTCTGGTACAGATATCTGCGCATCGTCGGTCGTCGGACCCAACACCCGCTTACCACGAGTACGTAGACAGTTGAACTTCTTGCGGGTCGTAAATAGGGATAATGTCTCTCGCTGGTTGTGAATACCGTTACAGCGATGTCCTTGTGCTCGTCTGGCTGTTCACTCCTCGTTTGTTCGTCCAAACGACTGCATGAAGCGCCGTTTAATCCCTCCTCCCCTTGGCGGCCCTGACGGAGGTCTTCCTCCAGTCCCCCTTGTTCCACCCGCCATGTATCCGCTGCTGCCGCCTTTAGCAATCCCGTCGTCATCGTCCGCGATGATGATAGGAATGGATGCGCCCGACAATCCGGTATCGACGCGCGGTGCCCTTCAGCGTACGCGTACGAACGCTCAGTTAAGAGCAGCAGGATACTCTGAACTTACTTACGTCGCGCTTCCAGGTTCGGCGCCTGCTTCGTTCGGAACAGATTGCGTCGGTTCATCAGCAGAAGCGCTGGATCTCGGGATGTCAGCCCGGTGTCCGACCTCGGGGGCGATAAGGCGGGGCGCACGCTCTAGGCGCGGTGACGCCGACCGCTTGCTCCTCTTTCGCCGCTGGGGCAGATGTCGCGGGTCTACGAGCTCACAGCGTAAGTTCGTGGTCATTGGCACGACCGAGCGCTGCGCGAGCGTGCCTGGATTCGACTGCGTGTGCGCCGTTCTCCGGGACCGGCTTCGGCGCAGCGTCTGGATTCGCCGTCGCCTTGTCGGACGTAGGTGGGTTCCAGCACCTGCGCGTACGTGCACGACGCTCAGCAACTGGCGAAGTCTGGCAGCAGCCATCGCGCACCGACTGAAATACGAGCCCATGGTCGTCGTCGCGAGAAGAGAAGAGATCTTGTGTTGACAGGGGTGGGTCCACACGCACGCCGCGTCTTTTTCCTCCGAGCAGATGCCCGGATCCAGGCGCCTGCGCGGTTCAAACAGCAATCAGTGAAACATGTAGGTAGAAGACGCCGGGGAGCGAATCCCCCTGACCCAGAGTCACGAGTTGTCATTTCTGAAGAATGGCCCACGCATCACTGTGGCGACGACACGCGCTGGACGGCGATACGCAAATTCTTTGCGGAGGGGCACTCATCAAGCGCCCTGCACATGTGGGATACTCGAGCAACACGCGCAGCTGGAACAATGTGCGTCTCTACGACCATGTCGAAGTGCGTGCTTTGGCAATAAACGCGTCGAATCGCCGAAGCAGTCCAACGATCATATTCTTCATATCGAGTTGATATTATCAACCCATAGGCAGCAGGCGACGACGTTCATTAGGCAGGACAGCCTGATACTCAGGAGATGAACACGATGAAAAGAAATAATCGTTCCTAAAATCTTGATCGTGAAGTATTGGTCGGAGGAAGAGTAGTAGTAGTAGTAGTAGTAGTAGTAGTAGTAGTAGTCTGGCTTTGTGGAAGAGTGCGGGTGTTTGTCCATGTTGTTGCGCGCCTCTTGCTCTTCCCACGTCCACGTTCGACGGAACGCGCGCACAAACCGGTACCAGTGACCCTAATCCATCCGTAGGCGCAGGCACTTCATCTATTCAACCTTTGTCTTCTGTTCATTATACTGAATTTCTTTGATGGGCCCTCTGGAGTCTATATCTATATCCTGTCTCTCGCGTGGGCGCTACTTATGTCGATGCACAGCACCTATATCCTTGCGAACTGTTCCAGAAACATTATCATGCCCTATGTTGGCGGATAAAATCTGTTTGCTCGAATACGTCGCAGATGGCTGTTTCCGCCTGCAACATTTCGCGTACCGTTCTTGCCGCTTTGCTCGCTATCGCCGCTCGTGACACCTCGAATTAAGTTTCGATGAAACTCTTGCCCGGAACGGCCGCGCTCGTGCGTGTCGGTTGGCTTTTGCCCCTGGACCCGACTCTTCGCGCTCAGCTACCGACCACTATGGACGTGTCCTCGCACTACTTTTCACTGCAGTTGGACCGAGATGGACAGGAAATTGGCTGGCTTGGTAATGCACGTGCTGTGCTCGTTCTGGGACATCCCTTTCACGTCTTACTATCCGCGGGCGTCTGGGCGAGTTCTGCAGTACCAGTCCGTAGAACCGAGCGGACAGCCCAACAGGACAAACTGGGATCCATCGTGCTGACCCGGACGACTGCGACTGCGAATGCTATAACTGCGTAGAGGGCCGAGCTTTGCAACGCGCGGATCTCCGCCTCAATTGTATGTCTGAGGGCTCGCGGGCCTCAGATGTGGCTCGGCTCCCGGGCATATACTTGTGGCAGGATATGCCTGATATATCAGGCCATATCTGCGTAATGCCTCGCCTGTGGTTCGTTGCTCGGATTTGAACCCTACAGATTTACCCGCGTTGCCCGCATTTTACGCACTGAATTGAGCCCGTTTTGGTCGGAGGGTCGAGGGACTGTCTCACGCACCTCGTAACTCGCGTCCCGGTGCTCACTCGCTCTTCGCGCCTGATAGCTCAGGCCGTGTTATGTGTAATACCTCTTCTGTGGTTGGTCTCTCGTCTGTTCCCTGATCCTTGTGCTCTGTCCGATGCTCTGATAGGACCCGGAACGCTGTCCGCGTCAGTCTGTTTCAACGTACACCTAGCGCTGACACCGTCTATCCTGTTCCAGACCGTAACGCAGTACTGCACTTGCCGGAGGATACTGTCGTGGAGTTCCTACATTTCGGTTCGCACATGCGCTCTCGTATACTTGGTCGCAAAGATTTCCTTGCCGTGCTTTGAAATGTTGGCCGTCCGCTTGGCTCACTGCGTTCCTTCTGGTCGTCATTGCGCACTGTCCAGCCTCGGAAGCAATGACTGTCGCATTTGCAGCGAGTATTAATAGCTATACCTCATCCGATCTCTACGCTCGCGTTACAGGGCCAACACGCACAACGTAATGCCTGAGTGCAGCCTCTGCCTTGCTCTTCACAGGCAGCTATACGCTGCCTCTATTCCATGTGCGAATTTGACAACACTTCACGGCCTAAGCGCCTTCCCGAACCGTAACCCGCACTCCGGCCCTGCGAACTTTTAGCAATTCGCTCACCCTCATTGGGTACGAGACACTGGTATCCCTTCCCGCGCGTTTATGGGGAAAGCATTTTCCGGCTCTGCTCCCGGACAACTACCTCATCGAGACCCAGCCGAGTGATTCGGTACATGTAGCGTGCTTTCGGTGCTGGCTTCCATCTCCAACACACTCTATTGGCTAAATGTGCTCCGGCGTCGTCCGTCTTTGTTTTGAGCCGGAAGCAAGCCGGAAGAGACGTTGCTCAACAGTACATGGTTCGCAGCTTGTACCTGAGCTCACGAGATCTTGGCTTTTCGGCTCAGGGCACATGCATGGCTCTGCATCAGTATGCATGTGTCCCGGAACTGTAATGCTGAGCAGGGGATTGGTTCTGCATTCCTTGACGGCTTTCATGGCTTTCGCACGCGTCGGCATGCATCACTACCGGCGCGGACTGGGGATGGGTATATAACCTCTCGTCGCTGCTGGGGACAACTGCAGCACTCTCAGAGTCGCCAACGAGAACTCGAAGCTCAACGCACTCCTCAATATGATCGCCGCTCCACTCGTCGCTCTTGCTCTCGCCGGCATCGCCGCTGGTATGTGCAGAGTAGTCTCGCTTGGACAAATCTGAACTTTAATTAGCTGTCCCCGCTGCACCACCGCAGCCAACGGCGACGAACCCACAGTGCAGCTTCTGGCAAGGTGTTCGCGACCGTTTCATCAACGAGATGTGTGTCCCTTCCAACTCGTGTAGCAATCACTGACATATTCGTCATAGCTTCCTTGGCGTTTGCGCGCAGGACGTCCAGTACGTTTTGACCTTGTTGTTGCCACGAGAACAAGGGAATAACGGTATCTCTTTCCAGCTCCATGGTTCGCATCTCGTTCCACGACGCGATCGGATTCTCTCTGCACTCCGACAAGGGTGGAGGCGCCGACGGCTCGATGATCAAGTTCCAGGACGTCGAGCTGAAGTTCCCCGCAAACGAGGGTGTTGACTTCATTGTCTCGTTCCTCCAGCCGTTCGCCGATGACGTCGGGTAAGCGCCGCACAGACCTCCATTTAATTCTCTGCTCACATTCTCGTAAGCATCTCTTACGGAGATGCCATCATGTTCGGTACGGCTGTGGGCATGTCCCTCTGCCCCGGTGCCCCGAGACTTCCCGCATTCGTTGGTCGCCCTGATGCCACTCGCCCGGCACCCGACAAGACTGTTCCCGAGCCTCAGGATGAGCTCTCCAGTGCGTCACTCGCTCCAGACCTTAGTATCTCTCACATTTATCTTCTATCAGCCATCTTTGCGCGCATGGCTGACGCTGGATTCTCCCCGACCGAGCTCGTTCACCTTCTCGCGTCGCACAGCATGGCATCTCAGGCCGGCGTTGACCCGTCTCCCCCTCTTCTTGGCGCGCCGTTCGACTCGACTCCGTTCGACTTCGACTCGCAGGTCTTCCTTGAGGTCATGCTTCGTGCTAACTCCTTCCCCGCTGGTGGCTCCGGTGCCAACCTCGGTACGTTGAACCGTACATCGACCTCTTCGCGAAACTCACATTAATGCATCAAAGGCGAGGACATGTCTCCTCTCCCCGGCGAGTTCCGTCTTCTCTCCGACCGTCTCTTCGCCCGCGACAGCCGCACCTCGTGCGCGTGGCAGGAGAACGCGCTTAACCAGACCGCCATGGCGTCCAACTTCGCGGCCGCGTTCAAGAAACTCTCGCTCCTCGGCCAGGACGTGAGCAAGCTGACTGACTGTTCTGAGCTCATCGGCACCCCACCGCCGGCCAAGAACGCGCAGGCGTTTTTCCCTGCTGGTACAAGCCACGATCTCATCGAGCAGGCCGTACGTCCTCATTTCGCATATTCCCTTCGGGACGAGAGCTGACACCACTGGTCTTCAGTGCGCCACTCAACTGTTCCCGACTACCCTCTCGACAGTTGCTGGCCGCGCAACCCCCATACCCGTCGTGTACGTCGCACATCACCTCACGGTGCGAACAGATACTTACTCACTCGCGCAGCCAACTTCAGGACTGCCCCACTTGCCCAACGTTCAAGCGCCGTGTATAAATGTTCCTTCCTGTTCTTTCTCTCGGGTTTCATCATTGGAATACAGCGCTTCAGATATACTTTGAGAAGTAGGATACTGGCAACGAAAGACTCGGACATCCATCGCACTAGCTAGTTCCTTGAGCGCTCGACATCCAAGCGGTACGCACCAAGTCGTCCTCCTCGTCCGCTAGCGCTCCAACGTCTGCGCCAGACATCACGCGCTCCAAGACGAAACTCGAGCTGTGCGTACGACAGCGGCATGATCCACCCGCGAGTATTCGTTGCCGCATATCCTCGAGTTGCGTACGCAGCTGGACAATCTCAACTTCACCAGTCATGATGCTCCACAGCTCGCTCAAATGCGTGCTACATTGCTCGATTGTGACGTTACTACTGACGACTGGACCGATGGGTTTACTGGCGATGAATTTCGCAGCCCGAACTCTTGAACGCTGAATCTGCGATCGAAGATCGTATATGGTGCCCCAAAGTGGTGCGGGGGCCAGCGGTGGATCGCAATTCTCTGGCCGAACGTCGTAGGCGTAAACGAGGGCGGCGAAGGCGGGGAATGCCCATTCTTCGACCCCGCAAGCCGTGATGCCGAGGTGAAGCCGACGTTCGCTTGAGAGAAGCGGGTGCAGCAGCTTCGCTACGATGGCGTGAACGCCGGTGAAGAGCAGGCGGTGCGCGACGCGGAGCATCGCGATGAGTTCCTCCTTATCGAACTCGAGCTCGGCGCCCCAGCTGTAAAATTGATTATGAGCAGATCCAGCGCGGGTTTATACGGGTCTTACACGGTATACAGCATTTTCAAAAGGTTCGCGAACGCTGGAGCTGAAACTTCCAGGAGAAGGAGCGGTCGTTCCTCGGTCCCGTCTTGACCGCCGGCAGGCGGTGGATTCACGTCGAGACTGTGCATCCCAGCGAAGAACTCGCTTTCACGGCAGATGAACGACCGCGATACTTTGAAGGTTGTCATCTCCGCCTGCAAATTCCATCCAACGATCAGGAGTTGAAAGCGCTGCCGAGGATGACGTACCTGTAAGACCAAGTTACCGTCATCGAACCAGAGTGTGGCATCCCTCTGGGGCGTAGACATGGTGCAGCAGGGAGAAGAGGGCACACGTGTGCATCGCAATGTTTGGCAGCACGGCGCTGATCCGTAGATTCCGTACTGATCCCGGCAGTATCGAAACCGCAAGTGTCGCTGACGAGGCCTGCTTTCACTCGTGTTGACGAGACACGGGGAGGGAGCATGTAGCTTGGATAGATTGATTCAAGATCGTACTGAGACAACATTCGATGTATTACGTGCCATACAAGGTCTGGAAAGGGCAATCGTCTTAAAGAACACTTTCCATACGACTTCGCTACTGCTCTACACTACGCCTAGAGAGATCCCTCCTGAGTCTCAGATTCTGACCCAGACGACGGGAGTCCTGACTTGCAATCGCATACATAGTCGAGCGCACTGCTCCCTCCCGAGCGGGAAATGGGTTTCACGAACGTGACGGTGGATGGATGGGAAACTTGTTGGGTGGAGTCGAGCGCGCTTAGAGCGAGTGCAAATGATTTTTTCTCGTGTGGTAAGTATGATCCACTCGCACGAAGCCGTGTGAGTCATGGTATTTCAGAGTCCGTAACTATCCAACAGCAGATGAGGAGAGCGGTTGTGTTCAACAACCTCCTTGTGTCGTGTATAGCTACGTATTATATACGCCACGACGCCGCATGGCACGGCTGCTGGCCCGCTCCTTCCATTGGCATTCCTTCCGCTCGGTATTTCCTGTTCCCGTCCCGGCCTAAACGCTTCGCTCTCCGTATCGTCCGCTAACCGCGTGACTCTCATCCGGTGATGCATCATGGATGTCAAGGTAGTGGCTATAGTAGTAGTAGTAGTAGTAGTAGTAGTAGTAGTAGTAGTAGTAGTAGTAGTAGTAGTAGTAGTACTGTAAGTCAATTTTTTATTACCGCCGGGCAGCGACCGTTACACCCAAAATGCGTTACCGCGGGCGGTCCGTGACCGTTACGTTATTACCGCAAACCCACCCAGAATGGGCTTACACGAACATAGGACGCTTGAGAACGCATTACCACAGGCTCAAATGATGGTTCTAAGTGCTCTTGTACAGTCTGCTGACGGTGATTCAGAGAGGCTCAATGAAGTGTGATACTGCCGCGGAGCGGCCAGAAAAATATCGCGCGATGTCGTATCCACACTCTGCGAGCGTTACGCTCCTTACCGCGGGGAGACCGTTACGCGTTACATTTTGCGTTTATTACCGCCGTGCCGAGACGCTGTTACGCGTTACGCGGTAATAAAAAATTTGACTCACAGTAGTCGGGCTTTGTGGTCCTGCATAGAACTACCCGCTTAGATTAAGGTCGTGTGCCCGTAGCCGGAGTCAGCGAATCATGTTAGCTTTTGTCGGTCCTATGTCCGAGAGAGCAGATGACGAGTGCGGCTCATAGTTACTGTTAAGGGGCATTGTAAGCAGTTCCGGTACACGGAAAACGTGTTACTTATAAACCTGTCGGAGTCTTGTATTCGCTCAGGTCAAATAGCTCAATCGGCTGGGAGTGCGTCGCCGTCAGGAACCCTGAATCGACTTCCCCGGCGGGGTTCCAGCCAGGATCGTCTCGCCAGCGTGTGGGAAATCCGAGCGTACGGTCTGGCACAGTCGCTGAATGGACTGGAGAGATTTGGAACCTCAATGTCCACAGGATTCTACAGTAATCCCACATGTGGTGATCTGTGCTCGGCAGGTATATAAGATGTTCTCAAGCTCTGCAAGTGGTTACAACCATGTCCAAATTTCGACAAGCGTGACTGTTGTGTCCATTGAACAGCGGATGATGAGGGCGGATAGATTAATACAACCCTCTGGAGTGAAGCACGAGCTTTTATACGTACGCAGCGGACAATGATATTTGGTCTCATCGGTCCGCGAGTGACGATTGGGTTCTGATTCGGGTACAAGAGAAGCCCACGTGCCGGAAGGCCGGCATAGCGCGTCCGCGCACGGGCAATGAGTTCCAACTTCCAATGTAGGCAATTTGAATTTCGATGCGGCATAGTGTAAAGATTGTGACAGAGGCGTGCGGTGGAATGAGTTTACTCGGAAGAGACGGCCCCCCTGCGTACGCTCGGCACAGACGCTGTCGGTTGTGTCAAGTGTGTGCGGGCCGGAGAGAACGAAGAAGTGGTTTGGCAATGTTTGTGCGCCTTTTGTCCTCATTCCAGTTCGCGCTGACGACTCTAATTCCGCGACACGTTGCTCGACATGTCAGATACTCGCGGTCACATTAGAATTGGTGCGTTATTCCACTTGAACGAGGGCTAGGATTGTGTTGCTGACGTCTACATTACATATCCTTTGTACACTTTTCTCGGTCGCACCTCTGACGTCTACCTTTGCACATCGACGATGCGCGCAACTTTTTGCACAAAAGCGCGCCCTTCACGAGGGCCCTCGTCGTAGGCGTCAGTCGCAGTGGACACGCGTTATTCGCTGAGTTCGACGTTGCAACTGGTTCTCGTCCCGGACGCGCAGATACGTGCCCTGCACGCAGACCAGTTAGTCGACTGCTATCGCATTTGACCATGTGTATCCCCTTTGCGAGCTACAGACTGCTACGAGCCACACTTTGACTCTGCCCCTTCAAAAGCCAGCGTGGATACACCAGGACGCTGCACCATCATCGCTAGTGAGCGTTCGAGCTTTCCGCCACAGCGCCATCCGACCACGCCAACAGAAACGACTTCCAGAGCACGCCTGTGTACAAGATGTGAAGATGCGCCGTACCAGGCCTCGAGCCCCAACGCGTCTGCTCAGTGGACGAGCGTTGCGCGTCTCGCTACAGGAATTCGGCCGCCATCCACGCCAGCTTGATCGATCTCAACCTAAGCTCGGATACGCGTCTCTTGCCCTCTCGCAGACAGGTTGCCTCTTCCTGTATGTGTTTCCCCTCGGTCCCGTCCCAACTTCTCCCCACGCCTGCCGTTTCTCGTCCTTCCGCGGGGCCCTATTCCTAGTACTCCCTGAACGGTGCTCGTACCGCACCGCGTTATAACTTGGCGACCGCCCGACGGCTCGTGTTCTATCCGGCGTCACCTTTTCCTGCTGCCCGCGCCGTTCATTCCTGGCACTTTTCTTTGTGTGCAGCCTACGGACCTCTTGCTGCCGCCCCGCAGCTGTGGCGACCCGTTCTCATCCAATATGTTCCCTCAAACTCCATCCCATTCGGCCACGTGGCGCGGTGCGCAGGGCCTGTTGATTGCTTCACACATTTCCATATCTGGTGCCCGTGGTCGGGCCTGCGAAGGGATTACGTTGCGTTCGCATTGGACACTTCTTCGCTGACTCGGGCCGGCCTTTTGGTGGCATTGTGGCGCTACCGCATCATATTTCTTACTCTTCTTATGGTCATTTATTCGGGCGTTACTCGAGTTTCATAGCAAATTCCGGAACTTGGGGCTTGTCTGAGAATGTAAGCACATCCCAATGCAGGGTAGTCCTTCACGCGCTGTATCATCGTATGGACCCCGCCTGTCGCGGCTTCAAGTGGCAGGTGTTGTAGTCCCGACGCGACAGCGTATCCGGTCACCACGGGGAGCGCTTTTGCGCCTCACGTCCGCCTTTTAGTACTCGCAATCCCGCGCCGGGTTCGCAATTCAGCGCTTTTCCGGGAGTGCACCGGAAACTGGTAGTCATAAATATCGCGCCGTCCTAGTTCTTGAGCTTATCCGCATCACTCTTCGCTCCCCGAGATGGCTGACCCAGTGGGTCTAGCCGACCTTGGGTTCCGCGGGGTAGGGAAGGCTCTAAAGGTATGCTAGTTCAGAGCGCGTGAGATAACAAAAACTAAGTGACGATGCAGCACGGCTTCAATATTCGCGAACGACGCCACGATATTAAAGCTCTAGCCCTTGCGCATGATCAAGCCCGCGAGACTCTCAGAGCCTCAGATTCTTCGTCAGACGCGTACGAGACTCACAAAGACATCCTTACACCGTAAGCTGCTTCAACTGGAACTGCGTCGTGTTATGAATCTGATGCGAATCTCTATTTACAGGCTATTACAGGAGACGAGTCTGTTTCTCGACGTCGTTGATGCTCGTAAGCGGTTCAAGTCTCTCGATGGCAGATACATACGACCTGGACGGGACTCTATCACTGCGCGACGCCTGCTGGAGGAATTCAAAGCTGTGCCCGACAAGATTCAGGTGAGTGGAGGTCCCTCATTGGCGGATCCAGGACTCAAATAGACCAGACTCGTACGGAAATCATGCGACAGGCACTGTCGTCAGAAACGCAGCTACAGACCCTGGCTCAGGTTCAAAAGGACATGTGAGCTTTCATCGTCTCGTCGAAGTAGAATGGTACCTGATTGAACTGCCACAGACGTAGCATGCAGTCGCGATTGAGGCGACAGGCACTATCGTCGGAAACGCAACTACAGACCCTGGCTCAGGATCAGAAGGACATGTGAGCTTTCATCGTCTCGTCGAAGTAGAATGGCACCTGATTGAACTGCCACAGATATAGCATGCAGTCGCGATTCAATATACTGGCCATAATCCTCCCCCCTCTTTTTTTGGCGAGGGAGTGAGTGAATCGTGTAAATTCCCTTGACTACGGATTCATTGTGCATGCATACACGTCACATATCGTGAATCCGTAGAATAGGGGATTTACTAGATTCACCGTGCGCAGTTCGGTTGCTAATTCGCAGCTGGACCTGTAATTAGCCGCTGAACTGCAGCATGCGCATGGTGAGGCGACGAGGTTTCTGCGGAGGACAGGTCTAACGCAAACAGCGTCGCTGCAACTAGCGGCTCCGAGAATGACAGCCAATATGTACACAATACGCTTAGATTCGGACGCTGCGACTTTCTGTGGACTGTGCATTATCTACACATGTGGACACACTTCTCCTCTATACACGTTCAATCCATGCACCAACGAGCGCGATATGACTTTCTTGACCAATATTATCAACAGCACCGCGCGAGGAATGTATGAACACTGACGAGAGGGACGAGGTGATTTACGCCGCGGGTGTTCGCGCAGTCTGTGGCAAGCAATATGTGCTGGGCAGCGCATGTGACTTGGAAAAATTGGAGCAACGCGGATACCAACCTGAAGCAACAGGAAGAAATGGAAGTTATGGTCCCATGTGCGAAGAATGAGAGATGCGAGCCTGAGAAGAACGACCACCGACAAACGAAGAGTCGCCTCATCGGACAGAGAACATGTCGCTGGCCCGTCTTGGAATCTGCCTGCTCGCCCTTCCGCGAGGCCACGGAAGGACACGAAATCGGAGAAAGGGTATAATGAAGCAAAGCAAATCGGCGCGCGCGAAAAAGGAAATGAACAAACGGTACACGCTCACGGGATTGGGCACGTCCACGTTTCCGACGCGCAATGGAAAAGCGGGCGCGCGCGTGGTGGAGGCCGGTGTGTCCATGACGGAGCGCTAGCGCGCATCGGCTACGACACGGCCTAACAGCGCGATCGCACTTGATCAAAGGGGCTGAGCAAAGGGGCTGAGCATCCTGGACGACACAAAGATAACGACCTCTATGACGGGACTACACCGAAGCAACCGAGAACAACGGAATGACAATCGTGCTCGACCAGGAGAGGCATACGGTGAAGTCACCCACGACTAGCTATGTGGCGGAACGCGCCGTCCACATCGGTCGACGATACCGCACATCGCGTTCCAGGTATTGTGACAGCGTAATTGTGACATCGCGAGACTGACTAGTGCGCGTGTGAAACGAGGGACGCAGCACCCAGACGTCTTGAAAGCAGTGGCGTGTATCCTGGTCACGAAGTGCGTTGTATATCCGAAGATGCAGGCGCGGTTAGAGTCCATAAGAGAGACACGCCGCGTCGCGTCGTCCTGGGTACGACCTGGCAAGGTGCTAGCATTACAAGAGCGCGCTCAGTTGCAAAAGTCTCGTCACAGTGCGCCGACCGGTCCCTTGAGCGCCTACAATGTCTAGTGCGCTCGACGAGGTACGTCGCGTAAGCCGAGGCGGGCGCTCAACTTACACGCGTGTCGAAGTAGCAAGATAGATCGTCTGTTGGCCATGAAATCGAGGCTGAGACCAGGCTTGTGATGCGCGCAGAAAATGATTTTTTCCGGGTAGGAGTGGGAGGCGGACACAAGATTGGCAGTTGATAGCTGGTGTGACGAGGTGATTAACTTCCAACTTGAAGTTGGCGCGAGTAAGAGCGCATGCATCATGCTTTTTGTGAACGCGCTCTGAGCCTGGGAGCAGAAACGCAGCGCGCCTAAGTACGGGCCCAATATGTGTCCTGTGCAGGCTGCATCGGAGCGCGACGAGAATATTTAGCGCCGTCACTCAGGGCTGGTAAAGCGAGCGTCACGGCGACAGGGGACGGCACTGCCGGACGGGACGAACAAGAGCGAAAGCGAAGAGCGCGAGCGGAGTTTCGGCACGAATGCGCTCCTTGACCCGTTGGCTACCCTCGCCAAGCGCGCGATGGCCAGACGCTTCGGACAGGATACGCCGCTGTGGAAGAAGCCTCCTGATCTGCTACGTCTTAAGCTGTCGCTTGACTCGTGCTTCCACCTGCGTCGGGATCAGGATGGGACAGTGGGCGGCGTGTCAATAGGCTACCCGCGCGTCAACAGAGCGATCTGCGCCTCGGTCACTTGGAGTATCTAAAGCAGGATCGTCTGCCCGCTATACGCCGAGGCAGCTCCAGCTTAGCCTCGTCCACGACGCAATTGTCACTGCACAAGGCCCGACTACTTCTACTACTATTACTACTGCACTTGCGACGTCGCTCAGGTCGGCGGTACCGCGCAGTGGTAGCGATACGAGATCCTAACGTGGTCACATGCTCTACAACGCCACACAGTTTCACATTCATGTGCAGCTGTTCACTCTTCAGAAATGTCAGATGCGCTTCTCGACTCCCGGATGCTCAACATGTCTCGCGGCTCTGCCCATAACATGTGCTCCGCACAAACGCAGCTCTGCCCCCAGAGTAGCTCTTTCCTAGCTCCACATGAGTCGCTACCTCTTCGCCCTATCAATCGCGTCCCTTTTCACGGCCTGCTTCACATACGAGGTGACGAGGTCTGTCGATGACATCGTCTGGCAAGGACTTGAGTCGCGTTTCAACTCGTGGCTCGTCGTCGCGGATGGACCGCCGTATCCGGACTGCATGAACGCCTACATCGTTCTCGGTTGGTCGGCACGCTTAGAATTCAGCTTCACAGGTATGATCTATGTTCCACGGTTGCCCTGTGGATCTATACATGACGATTTACTTACTAATACCCATTATTCCAGGAATTGGATTAGCCATCTGGGCGGCAGCGACTCAAGACGACAAGACGGTGTTCATCCTGAACGGCCAGCAGCG
Organism: Exidia glandulosa HHB12029; assembly: GCA_001632375.1. Taxonomy (NCBI): domain Eukaryota; kingdom Fungi; phylum Basidiomycota; class Agaricomycetes; order Auriculariales; family Exidiaceae; genus Exidia; species Exidia glandulosa. The sequence continues at coordinate 26,564 of KV426079.1, read as the reverse complement.
ATTGATCACTCCTCCTGCGAAGCCGCAGCTACAGTGCGGGAACGTCGCAGAATGGACGAGTCTAGATCCGTCGAGCGCGCACAACCTCACGATCACGACGCCGGACGATGCTGAAACCATGCCGAAAATATCCTACCTTGTGTGAGCGCATCGGCTTAGGGGGGTGGTACACTTCTAGTTCTGAACGATACGCAGAATTCAAATGCCGGCTGATGCAACGGACAGTGCAGGTGCGACATGACGCTCATACAGCGGATCGTGGAGTTCACGTTCTCCTGCAGAATCAACCTCGAGCATAATTTCATCGCCGGCTTCAAGTCCATCCCAACATCGCGCCGTTCGAGTTCCCGTCGGCGTGATTGCGAGCAGCACAGTCGGCGGTATCGCATTTCTCGCCGTGCTCTTCGGAGTGGCGTTTTACTTCTGTCGTCGACGTTGGGCTCGTCCCGAGCTCGAACATGACGCCCATATCCGCCCTTGGGGTTCTAGTTCGGTTCCTCAGGCAGGCGTATCACCGCACGTGTCCGCGCTCAACGTGAAATCACCACGAATCACACGGGCTGTGGAAGACGATGCTGAGACTCACAGCGAGTTACCGCCGGCGTATGTCGAACCGTCCGGCGTAACTAGCTCCTGAAACAGTTGTTTTGGACTCTGGAGAATACATGTCGCTCCTAAGCCTCGTGGTAGACTGTGATACGTCATGTACCGTAATGGAGCACTCTGTATCTACAGTATCGCCGTCGCGGTTTCACATTCCTTGGACACTACGAACTACTGTACTTACTTAACAGACGATCAGCGTGCGCCACTCCTTGATATCTGCACGGGTCCGCAGATCCTACTAGACACTACAGTTGCACCGTCTCGCCGTACTACGTGCTTACAAGTCCTATCCATCCGTACGGTGCTCATACACGGGAAGCCTCTCTGCAATAGTTCCCTGCCGTAGCTCTTGAACCTCGCTCTGCAGAGCGGCGACTGTCTCCCGCAGACGCACATATTCTGCGGTTTCCACACTCGTCCCAACACTTGCTACTGGAGGTACTTCTGGGATCTGAGTGCCGTCCTTGTCCTTCAACATGTGTCTCTCGCGGACAGGCACTGTGACGCTCGGTGGCGGCAATGCTCGCGGTTGAGCGATAGTTGTGGCTCTTCTCCGGAACCAACGGCGGACAAGAATCGCGATGATGGACAGCGCAAGGACTACACAAGCACCAACGACGCAGCCCACAACCAGAGGGATACAACCTGCAGGGTATCGAGTTAGCTCCTACGGGTATGGTACGGACGAGCTCTGTGCACCTGTTCGTTTCGGAGGAATAAGCTTGGCAGATGGCATTGTCGGTGAGGAGGAGGACGAGGAGGAGGAAGTATCCTTGACGGTAATAGGTTCGGTGACTCTGAATTATAGTTGGAAGCGTTAGACTTTTCGAACACCGGGAGTAAGAAGCGACAGCTTACTCTGCATACTCTAGCATATATGACTGGATGTATGCATCGCTTGCGACACGAGGTGGACCAAGAGTCAATGTGTGTGTCGTATTCGGATCCAAGTCCTCCCAGGATGCTATAGTGCAATTGAACTGGGAGTTGAGAACAAAACGAGGGATGGTATCGATGTCGGCGATGTATGTATCTTCCAGGGAGCTGTTGGAGCCCGATCCGTCGAATGCGATGCTGAGATAGCCCCTGAGCTTCAAACCTGTGCCTGCACCGCGAGTCAGCGTTGTGCATGCGAAGAGGCCAGAACAGGTACCGTTGAAAACCAGCACACTCTTTGTAGCCGCGTCAATTCGAGAGACCGCCCCGCAGGCAGAAGTCCCTGATGCCGCTGCAACAGAGACTCCTTTTCCGTGAGACCATGACGGCGAGTCTGGCAGTATTCTGGTGATGTCAACGGTGTTAACATTCCGACACCTTGTCGAGAAGACGAAGAAGAGGAGCAGGAAGGAAATCAAGTGAAGGGGAGTGGGAGTAGGAGGCATATAGAAATATCAACGACTTCCTCCTATTATAGGAGACCATTGGAGCCGAGCGGGACGCTGTAAGAGGCCCTTCTGAGTGCGTCGGACAGGATCTTGAGCGACTTCAGACGCCTAGTGCGCCCGACGCACAGGCCGCCGTGCGGTCACGCAAGGCGAGGTAGGCGCTCAGCGTACAAACGTGGCAAAGTAGCAAGAGAGATCTTCTGGTGGTCAAGCACGCGAGTCGCGAGAACACGTCGGGATGCGCACAGACGACGAAGTTTCGGTGGCGAGCGCGCGCGCGCGTGTGGGAGGCTGTCACAAAATTGTGCGGACAATACAGTAGACATGGCGAGTGATGAGCTAGACGCAGGACCAGCGCTACAGGTCGACGAGTTCTAGCACACAAAGAGCAGGATATACAGGGTCTGTTGGACGGTGCTGAACGCATGCGAGCAGTAACACCGGGCGTTGGCCGGGCAGGCTAAGTACGCGTTTCAGGCAGGCCGGATCTGAGCGCGAGGAGAAGATCTAGCGCCGGTGTTCAGCGCTCAGTGCCGGTAGAGCGGCTTCGTGGCGGCGATAGGAGCGCTAACGACAGGACCAGCGAGAGGAAAGACCGCGAGCGGAGCTTCGGCCGAACGCGCTCTTTTCCCTCTCCCCGCCATCGCTCCTGTCGCGCAATCTCATGCACTATACCGCACTACCTCTCCTTCTAAATTCTTCCCCGCCAGCACGTCCGGCATGGGCGGACTCGCGCGTTGCGCTTCCGCCGGCTGTATTTACAGCTTGCTCTATATCCGCACCACCAAGTTAGCACTTTGCGGCCCTTATCAGAAGCGCGATTCCTCATGGATGCTACCAGAGCGCTACCGCGGTACCGACCACGAACGCCGTCTTCGATACCAAACGTCGTGCTTCTAGTGTTGTCCCCATCGATATCGCGTCCCCGAAAGGGCAACTACCAGATGCGCGATTACGCTTCATTGCTGACCCCTGGCATGTGCAGCCATAGACTCGCAGATCATATAGCTCAAACTATACTCTTTGGAGGCGAGGAGACCTCCCAATCACTTGTCTCGGCCAGCCCTCTCTTTGATTCGGCAGTAGTTCTGGAAGCAATTGCATCACTATTCCACTCGCGTCTATCTGCTGCCTAACTTCAGGGTGCCGTACTCGCCGCACGATTGTACCGCCTCGCCACTTTCGAAGAAGCAGTAGCCTCGATTCCATCAGTCCTTAGTAGCCGCTTGCGCTACGTATAAAACGTTCGTGCTACGGGACGAAGCCCCACTACGAGCGTCATGATACTGTCAGACCGTGAGCCGTGAATTTATCTCTCCAAGTTCTTGAGGTTCGCGCTGAAACAACAGATTGCAGTGGGAACGTACTCAGCTCGGCGACCCTGAATTTTCGCCCTCGACGAACGCCCATGGATGAATCTTTGCCCTTACATCCCCATGCCGAGACACGACTAGTATTATCAGCGCCGTCACCCGGCTTGCCCGCACTCCCCTTAGACCCTCAGGCCTTGCCTCCACTCTCCACCGAGATTCAGAACCAGACACCGCTCGACCCTGCCACTAAGAGTCACTCAGCCCTGGGATCTCAAATACCATCCTACAGCACTACCTCAACGATGGGAACAAGCTCGCATTCGACAGTGACACCCACTTCGCAGTCGCTCACAACAACCCTTGTAAGCACTGGCTTTTATTCGAGACCTAGTTGCGTTACTTAATTGAACTTTGCACTTCTCACCATTACAGTCCGGGTCCAGCTCAAGTGAGTGCGTCTGGCTTTGGAGTCGAAAAGCTAATAGCGGCTGTTAGTCCCCACTACATCAACGTCTCACCCCTCAGCAGCGACAGTGGGCGCAGCGGTGTCAGCGACGATCATCGCCGTCATGGCAATAATTGCCACCACGATATTTGTTCACCGGCGCCGTCGCCGCCGCCGCCTAGAGTCAGAGGAAGCAGCTGAAATCAAGGCGTTCCCAAGTACCGACGACGACGGCTCCTCAGAACTTCCGGCACCGGCACCAACACCATGGCCAGTCACAGTAAAGCGAGCGCCCGAACCGTCCGCGCCACCGCCACCGCCACGGGACATCGTCACTGCGTTGCAGGAGGAGAACGCGCTTCTGCGCGCAGTGGTCGCGCAGATCCAGAGCGGACAGGATAGCGAGACTTTGCCATCGTATGAGTCGCGCTCGGTCGGGTCAGAATCGGACACAAGCCATACGGCTACTATTAGGAGCGTGGAATGAGAGTTTTATTTTCAAATTTGTCAGAGGAACGAGAAATACGAGTGCTCCTGTCAGATATTAGCATCAAGCTGGGAGGTAAGGGGAGAAAATAGCATCAGATTCAACCACGAAGTCTGCGGATTGATTCAGACGACCTCCCAGGACGCACATAGAGTAACGGGTAGCGCATTAGATTTCCAGGAATATCCTTCGCAACGCTAAGCCGACCGATGTCGACGAACTCTTGATCGACGCCCAAGAGGGAGTGCGATACGCAGTTACAAGTTGGAGGAGTACGATAAGCACGAAAACAAGGTGCAAGGATCTATGTCATCGTGGTGGGATAGTGGTAAGGCGGTCGCGAGATTGACGATGTCGAATGGGCGCAAGAAGAGCAATAAGACGTGGGCCGGCACCCGCTAGCGAGCCGATTTGGAGCATGGCTAGCTTCCGTTCGAGAGCTCGTGTCCGATGTACAGAACGCTCGACACGCAGCACTTGATTTTCAGATCATATCCAGTGCGCAAGGGAGAAAATAATGCGAGAAATTGTAGCACGTCGCGCAGAATCCGCAGGCGGGAGATGTGACCGGATTTGGAGATGGTAAATCCCACAGACCAGACGCATAGCACAGCCAGATATCCAAGAGCGACGAGAGTAGCGTAAAGAACTGATACGGAGCGCGCATGAACTGTCAGAGATAGCGATGTGCGTGAAACGGGCACGCCGCCGTGCTCGCGCCGTCACAGTTCGTGGGTAAGTGTGTCTAAGCGCGATGAGCCCATGTAGCTGGCGCGGTATATGGGATAGCAAGCGGCCCGGCGCGTGCGGCGCTGGGAGAAGGCAAGGACGAAATTCGGAGTTTCGGTGGATTTCGGCCTGCTCTTGACGACCACGAGCGTTACTTCCTATATCTCCCGTCCACCGTCGCCTTCTACACGCTGATGTTTCCGCCTCAATACTATGACCTCGACGCCATAACAGGGCCCATTCCAACCTCTATCATCAGTTGCGGCGCTCGTAGCATGGTGTTGCAAACGATGGTTGTTACCAAGAAAGGTCAGATACATGTGTAACGATACAAGTGAGTGTGCTAATTGTGTGCGTGTATAATAAAGGGAAGGGTTGCTGATCCCACACGCTACGTCTATGCAGCGTCGACGGCTACGATTCGGAACTCTGTCCGGTGTTGCGGGTCGTTACTGTGCGTCGTCAGCTCGCACCACAACATATGCTCGCCCGCTGCTACGTTGGTCGCGACGACCCAGGTACTCGCCACATTCCTGTAAAAACGCGTCAGCGCTTGAACCGCCATATGATGTAGAACGGCGCGCACAGTTTGGTCGTCCAGTACCCGTCGATGCGCACCGCCTTGTACTCGTCATCGTCGACCCAGCACTTCGCTATCCCCAGCCCGAACGTAGCGCTGCGCAATCCCTGGATCCGTACCCGTCCAAGCCCGCCCTCGTCGCGAATCGGAACGCTAAACCCGACTTTGGCGCCTGGCTCCTTCGCGACGATGTACGTCTTCGTCGACCCGCCCGGCGCTGTATGGCTCCAAGTCTTCCATCGTCCGTCGTTCACTGTCGGCACGAGCGGCGTTCGTTGCGAGCGCGTAGACGCGCAGTATGGTTGTAAACGCGGAGGCAACGGGCTTCCGTACTGCTGGAACATGCGCAATGGCGGAACGGTGTCGTGTTGTGCGACGTGTGGCTGTGATATCCAGAGCTGGCGCTCAAGATGGGACGCGAGCAGGTCTGCGAGTATCTTGTGCCCTCGCGCGTTGATCTGGAAGGACAACTTAGACGTCAACCTTGTTGGTTCTGGTGCATCCTGCGTACGTGTTTCATGTCCAACTTTCCGAAGCGGTCGATGCTGAAGTATTCGCGGACCGCATCTGAGGCGGAGAAGATACGGGGCAACAGCGCGTTTCGCAAGCTGATGACGGGAGTATCTGCGTCAACGTCGGTCAGCAACTCCTTCACAGTAAATCTGGCTGACCGTAGTAGTTCGCGACGCCCATGTGCAGGTCTCCGCCAACGGACAGGGCCGCGAAATCTGGTGACAGTGCAAAGACTTGCAGATGCACTACGGCGGGCGACTTTGGCAACTCCAGCAGCTGACGAACGAGCCACTCGAACCACTCAGCGTCTGCGTCGTGCCGCTGGTCGTTGATCGCGAGTTCGGTAAGCACGAGATCGACATCCTCGTCGATGTGCTCCCGGAAGCACATGCTCCAGTACTGAAGTCTCGTCAGAACGCTCCGTCCTCAAAGCATCGAACTGTGTAACACGCACCCCCGATCCTGTGGCGGGAACAGCCCCATTGACGAGCGTGAGCGTAGACGCCGGAAACCGTTCGCGCCACCAAGCGCCAAACACCTCTGGCCAGGTCTCATTACGCCGTGGAACACCTTGGCCGAACGTGACGCTCCCGCCAATGATACCGACTTTGACTGGTCGTCCGGCTGCGGCGTCGTGTAGGACGCGGCGCACGCGCGTGTTGAGCCCCTCGTATGCGCGCGAGCGAATAACGAAGTCGTGTCTGTTAGAGACGTCAGAATGTTGTGTGCATCAGCGCCGGTCTCACGGACCCGTAGCGGGCGCACGCATCGTCGAGAGGTGCGCACGGTGAATGTGCGGTGGACGGTGAGTGTAATACACTTTGACTTGCGTCTCGTCGATGAGCGCGAGTGTCGTCCTGGTCTGCCAGTCTTTGCACGAACGGCGTAATCGCGGTTGCAAGATCGGCAGACGCCAACAGATGGTGAACGAGGGTGATAAATAAGCACGAGTTGAGGAGTATAAGGAGTGCGAGGAGCTGGCTCGCGGACCGCTGCGAGCGTCGCAGATATAGATACAGCATCGCAAGGTCGAGGTGGGAGCAAAGGGAGGTGTTTGTGCTGTTCGCTTGTCTAACTTTACTGGATCGGCCGCCGGCTGCAATGCTTCGTCGGACCCACGCCACCAGCTTCCGCTTCCCACGATGATACGACAAAGTTAGCCACCGACGGAAAACGCATCTACTTCTTTGCGAGAGTCTCGTATCTTGTTACACTGGTAGGTTTCGCAACTGACTTTGGGACTGTCGCCTAATACTCCAATGAGGTCAGACTTGATATCGCTCCTTCGCGTCTGAGTGAGACTCGGAAACAACGACAGCGCTGCAAGACAATGTACGACGGTGTAATGCAAGAATGAGGACATCGGATTGAACATAGAGGTGTGCGCATTGCGTAGAGGACTAAACCCGTAAGACTGTGTGTGCATTCGGCGTTCAGGCTAGCCGTTCGTCAAACGTGAAGCGTCGACATATGAGCAGATGGCAAGGAACGACGGATAAGGACTCTGCAAGATAGACAGTCATTCAATGTCGACTGGGCGTGACGTTGTGGGCATGATGTAAAGACCGCCGTCGTCGCAACGTCGTCGTCCTCCAGGAAATTTTCTGAAGAGACATAGGAGCACAAACAGGGCCCATGGAGCAAAATCCCCATAGGAAAGCAAATTTCGCGACATACAGCCAAGGGTAGAACCATCAAAAGTCTTGACCAGTGGCGAAAAGGAGAGCAGGAAGCGGAGCGGCACTTTCCGCATCTTGCTTTCCTTCACCTTCCGCACCGGCGCCATTCTATGGCGACTTGTGCACGTACCCTAGAACATGCGGATGCACCGCTTTCTGTCCTACAATATCGGCGCGCGCGTTCAGAACGGGGACTGCCCGTCGATTCATCTTGTCACGTCCGGTCGTTTTGGACGGTCCCGGGTCTGTGCTGCAGCGCATCAGCCACCCGCGCCAGAGCTAGAGCTGTCACGCGTGGCGCCTAAGGTCGTCGCTCTGTGATATTGCCCTACTTGGGTCGCCATCACAGCCAATATACAACAATCGGAACGACCGCTCTCTTGTTTCTTCATCCTTGGACCCACACGCGATACGGACTCGCCTAAGAGCTGTTCATTGAGAAAATACGACGTGCGCGCGCAAGGCCTCCAATACGGATCAACTATTGCTCGCTCCGCGAATGCACGTTCACGCAGTAGAACTCCAGCACCCCCAACCCCGTCGGTCATATCAACTGCCACTCGCGCGATCCTCTTATGTAAAGGTCAGACCTTCGATTCTTCCAATGCTCAAGATTGGACAGCCGGCCGTTGCGCGGATTGTGATGGTTCTTTATCGGGCGACGATCCGTCTTCACGCGGTTGGCTCGCTACCGCCTCAAGACAGCGCAGCCCTTTATCGCAGCTATAAATCATATGCTTGGAGCCCATTGCTGGATTCCTTTCAGCCTGGTCCCGCTCTCGCCGTGGGCGTGCCATCCTGTCGTTACCTGCACCCTCACGATGCATGTCGTTGTTATCGTCGCTCTAGTTGCCTTTGCTCGCGCTCTGCTCGTACCGACTGCGGCTAGCGCCACCTCTACCGTACTCGTTGTGCACTTTCGAAACGGTTCGGTGTTCAGCGCCACCTTGGACGCGGTTCAGACTGGTACCGCGTCCGCATCTGGCAGTACCAGGGCTGTCGGTCCGACCCCGTTCATCACATCTCCGTCAACTGCGCTGCCGACGCATCCGCCCAAACAGCCCACAGTGAACTCTGTGGCGTCAGTCCAGTCAGCGGTACCGACCGTTCATCAATCGTCGTCCTCCGCTCATCGTTTGACTGTCACTTCGGGTGCAGCATCGGTCCAAGCGTCAACGGCCGTTACTCCGGGTGGGAACGTACTGTCGTTTGTGGATGCGGGCTCCGTGACGGTCGGTATGTCCATTTACATAAACACGGTTTTCATTTCTGGTGTACTTATCCTTAGCAGCGGAGAATACTCGCTCCACGACGACGTCTGCGGCTGCCATTTCCGGTGGATCCCGCGACCACCTTACTCTCGTGCTAATCATAATCGCGGCGTTCCTGGGCGTTCTACTGCTCGTTGTCCTCGTCGCTGTTGGCGGATTCGTCTACCGGCGGCGGCGCCGCCTGCAGCAACATCGAGCAGCACGACCGTATACGTCCGCTTGGACATCGGATGTGTCCGCTTGGACATCGGATGTGTCGCGGTCTCAGCACGGGCTGAAGCTCGATGCTCGCCGTCTGACAACGGAAGGAAGCGAGAAATCTAGTACGAGAACCGCGTACGACCCGCCGTCTGAGCGATGCAAGGAGGACACCGCGTCTTGCTTAACACTTCAGCTAAAATATCCAGGGTTTGCGATTGACTGACTGTAGCTCATCCATGTATGCCTATCCCTACTCCTGGCGGCACTGACTGTTATAAGTAAACGGGGTTTCCGGCCAACTTCTCGCCCCGGGGGCCGAAATGTTAGGGAATGCGCGCCGGTCCTAATTTCAATTCACGTGAAATGATCCAAACGTTAACACGGCTCTCCCAGAGTTACACTTTCGTCGCGCAACGCAACACTGGCTAGTTCGTGTCAGAGACAAAAACAGCGCCCAGTGCCTCATTAAGCAGCCTCTCAGGGACGGAAGCAGCACTAACATTCTCATCGAGCGCCAATCCGACATGGCTGGATTACAAGTATATAAGCCTGCAGAAGCCGAGCGTCAGTCCCCTCCCGTGGACATCATCTCTTCGACAATTGAAGAGCGGAGCTCAGAACAGTCTCAAGGCGATTCAATGAGCGAGCGTACGATAACCTTCTATGCGGAGTGATGTACGCTGATCATCTGTTTGTTCGTAGTGTCTAAAGAATGCAACACCATGAGAATGGTGGGGATCTACTGCGTCGCAGCAGGCCTTCTGGCTATTGGAATCACAGTCGGTGTCACTGCCATCTACGAGAAGCGACGCCAGACGGCTCAGAGGACGAGCGAGGAGGAAGAGATTGTTGCATTCGTACAGCAACCGAATGGAGCTATCAGCGCGCAAGTGGTCGCCAACCCGGCTCCGCCTGTCGTCAGTGCGGTAGCGATCACCACGACAGCTACCAGCGCTGCCGGCCCTGAAGGAATTGATCTGGTGGAGGAGAACACGCGTTTGCGCGCCGCAATGGGACAGCTCGAGCGCCAAGTGCGAGAGTTGCGCTATGAGGAGACAGTGACCGAGAGGCGTACTCTGCCATCGTACAAGTCGCGGTCTATGCGCTCTTCAGGATCACGTGAACCTGTATCCTTGTTGTTGAACATTTAGTCTGTCAGGTGGGGGGTCTTGGGTATGGGGAATCCGCGCGCGCTGGTAGTAAACAGCATCGAGACTTGAAACGAGAACCAGACTGACATACTTGTCAGGCGAAGCACCATATCGGACAGGCGCCGTCCACAGAGCATTCAACACAGTTTCAAGTACCGTCGTTTTCTAGATATTCGCGGACGAGCAGACACGCGACAAGACTGATCCCTTGGAGAAATCGCAATTGAACCACGGCGCACGGTGCGGGCTGAAGAGGACGCGAAGTGCGATGCATTCGCTGTAGTAGATGACCCAGAGCGCGCGTATGTGGGTGTGGGTCAGACTGCGCCGGGCGTCCATTGTTGGCTGGCGCTGGTCAGGAGCAAAGCGGCGCTTTTTCCCGGACGAGCGCTTGGGCAACTGCCTCCGCCACTGCGCGCTTGTCGAGGCTGGCACATAAGTTCATGACAAGAATGCTCACAGCTCCTCACCGGTATAAAGGGTCTCATGTAGCTGAATGAATCCTGTTCGTAGAATCGATTTTTCCATCGCACGCTGTTACGTGACAGATCGCACGGAATGATAAGTACAGCATCAGTTGGCAGCGTTCTGCGAGCGGAAGAACGTTCCGCCAACGAGCGTGAGCGTGTTCGTTCCAGCGGCATTGACCTCGTCCACAAAGTGCTGGATATCAAAGCCTGCGATGTTACCCGCGTTGAAGTCCGGCGGCGGCGTCACTCCCGGGTGCGCTTGCGCGAAGAGTAAGAACGTGTACCTGCACAGTTCGGCGCGTCAGAATTACCCTTACGACGAACGCGATGCCGTACTACGAACCGGTGCGGGTCTGAGCCGGCGGGAGGACTGGGTCCGCGGTAGTCACTCAGCGCAGCCGTGGTATTCGCCAAGGTGGAGCCGACGACGCTGAAGTTCGGTCCAAGGAAGTGGCGGATCTGAGCGCTCGTAGGAGACTGTGGCGTCGGTGCATCTGGGTCGACTTCAGCAACGAGGAACGTGGTGCTTGGGTCGGCTGGGGAGATGCTGAACGTCGGGCGACGCGCGGCTTCTACAACACGCGCAGGGTCAGCACGCAGCAAGGAACGATGGCCGGTGGAGTGCTGGACGTACGGGCAGGGGTGAGCAGAGTCCCCGCAGTAAAAGAAAGCGGCGACCCGTCCGGGTTGGTGAATGTCACGGTCAGGAGAACACTAGGGTCGAACGCGGGAATGACGTCCCCCACGATACCCGCGCTCTCGAACGCCGCCTTGACCGACTCGAGCGTATCCTGCGCAGTTGCCAAAGCCGCAAGAGCAAAAAGAGTAAAAACTGAGCGCATAGTGCTGATGTTGCAAGAACCTGAGCTGTCCTTTGCGCCCCAACGACGTTCTTATACGATGCTCGGCCACCCGGGAAGTCGTTTACCGATGAATGTGGAATCCGAGGATAATGTTGCGTTGCATGGCGCACCACAGCGTCATTTGAAAGCGAGGAAGGGCTTGTGCCGGCCGAGTGGCAATTTCAAAGCAGAAGCTCGCCAGAAGAACCTCTGCATGTCGGGAGGGAAAACGCGAGCAAAGCCGGCATGCACAGGCTTGAGCGCCAAGACAGAGCGAGAAAATGACGCTACAGGACGCTAGAATGGGACGGCACGGTCGGCTCTGGGCTGTACAGGCGGCGGAACCGATTGCGCGACGGGAACAAGAGCGATTCGCGATTTGCACTCCGAAGGGTGCCAAATCAGGTCCTCTGGTAATTCATAAATCGCAGATGAATGACCAAATAAGGTGATATTGGGGCCTATTGGGCAAGAGGGCGTGATACAGTGTATTTCTCTGTGAAGACATGGTCATCGCACCGTTCGCACTCGGGTGTCTATACCAGAAATCAGCGTCAGACCGACCATAAATGTCTTTCACTAGACTTACTGTAATTTATGGAAGGTTCAGCACCGCTCGTCGCACAGTCCACCATCCACTGTCGAACAGCACGGCGGTTTCAGAGGGATGGGCTCTGGTCGTGCAAGCGCCGTCATCGACATTGCGTAGAGAACGAGAGCCGCAGCGAAGATCCTGGCATACGGCGGCATGGTAGCAGTAGAAGGGTATGACTGAAGCTTACGGTACCGGGCCTGCTTTATGTAGTCAGCCGGCCGTGTCAAGTAAGTAGTACATCATTCCATGTCATGTCATGTTCAAAACACGATGGTACCTGAAGGCCTGAAGCCGCGCCGAACGGAGCAGCCAGGTCGATACTTCGGATGGGCTCCATTAACGCTACCTTTTGCCCGGTATATGGTCGAGGCACATGAGACAGCAGACGCTCTATCACCCCGGTCCGAGGCTCATCGAGTACATCTCCGCTTCGTCGGGCTCAACCCACGGGCTTCCTTTTTATGAAATCACCGCTGGTTTCATGTTGATATGGAGGTTGGATAATGTTCCTAGCGGTCCGCGACAATTGCGCAGACGAAGGACAGCAAGTTGCACGCGCTCGCTGTGAGTAAGTAGTAAGGCCCCCGTTAACCCCGCTAGAGGTCCGGTCTTGCCCCAGATGCGGCGCGATATGAATTATGTGATGGCGCAGACTGGTCGATGACAGTCGGTCTGTGGCAGCGATCACGGCTAAGAAAAGCGGAAGCGTATGTGTAAACCTCGATCTGTGCATTGAAACAAGAACCGAGTACGGTCGGTGTGTACATGAATCTGTGTCAGGTCCTCGAGATTCAAAAACACCTAGAGGCAGTATGCATCAGTAAACGCTTCGGGCACGGAGAATCGACCGGCATACGTTTAACCCATTGTCGGGAGTAGCGCTCGAATTTTAGCCCTGACGGTCGCATCCGAAGACTGAGGGAGAACCACCGCAACGAGGAGTGCAGGACGAGACGCAGTTGTTCCAGACAGGTCCTGAGCAGCATCGACACGTTTCTGGACGAGCGTAACGACGTCCTCTTGCACACAATCGGGAGTAAAGGTCGAATATGACATGCCGACCGTCTTCAGCTGTGGACATGGCCAAATGCCATGGTCGAAAGGTCGACCAAGGAAGTTGCACAGCTCGCGAAAGCCCTTGCGCGTGAGTTGCATATTGCAGAAGTTGATAGTCGCGAGCGCTGGACAGGATGACAATCCTTGCATGAAGAGGGCACCGTCCACGTCGAGGTTGTGCTCGAACAAATCGAGCCTCGTCAAAAGTGGCATAGTACCAGATGTTGCAGCAAAATACGCCATACGATCTCTTCCACCGATCCACGAACCGGTGAGGGTGAGGTAACCTATGTTCGGGAATTGGAGATATTGCCCGAGCGAGCCTACTGCGTCGTTGCGATAGCCCTTCGCCCGAATATCGAGAATCCTGATCGACGGCCAAGACGTCGACGGTGTGAGGTCTACAACGGTGGGAAGATTCGAGACTCTCAAGTTCCGGAGAGATTGGGCCGCGGTAAGGAGGGCTGAGAGATCGCTAACGGTGCAATTTTGCACCTCCGCTGTTATGAGCTCGGGAACACAAAGCCGAGTCCCTGTAAGTGGAAAAGACGCCTTGATATAGCTAAGCATTGGAGTATGGCTGAAAATTCGGGTACGGTCGACCGTGGGGTGGACTGTCGTTGCACCAAGCCGCAACCCGCGAAGAACGGGCAAATCCGCATGCATAATGTCCAAAATCCCATCCGTATCAAAGACGTGATCGAGATCGAGAAGGAGACTTGTGCATCGCGAAAGGCTGGAAATGAGTGTATCGATGACGGGACCGTCAATCTCCGAATGAGGACGTAAACGCGCAATCTGAATGCACAGGGGTGTTTGGGCTGACCGCTCTATCAGGGTGGACACGTAGTCTAACCATGATCCAGCATTATGGGGCGTCATGAACTTGAGGTTTAGTTTGATACATGCCCACAAGCGAGGACAAGCGAGCGCGGCGAAGCGCCACAGGCGACAGACACTCGCGAGACGAAACGGTGGCGACTGGCGAACACCAAGTTCTGTTGCTGACAGATGAGCGAGTGGAACTGCAGCCCATTCGGGAAGACTGTGCTCGAATATGATCCCTAGAACCTCGAGCGGGACCCGGCGCACAGGGTGGAGGGGCGCACGAGTGACCGAGAGACGGTGCACAGACGTGTTCAAGTCGCGAGCACTTTCAGTAAAGCGCGCCGCATCCTCGAGAGCTGCAGTTCGCTCGGGAAATAGAGCCTCCGCCTCTTCATGACGAGCTTTAGCCTCCGCGAACGTAGTTTCAGCGAGCGCTAGACGGCGCTTTGCAAGGTCGACCTCTGCCTGATCGATATCAGCGCGGGCGAGGATCAATACAGCCTCGGCGCCAGACGCTTCACGGTTCGGTTCGAGGTCGTACGCGGACATCGCGGGCAGGTTGACGCGGTGTGGCGGCCGAAACGGGCAAAAGCGAAGGGCAAAAGCGGAGTTTGATGATCAAGCCTGTTGTCGCAATTTCAAAGTTACTGTAACATCAATCAGAAAACGCGAGTACCTGTGGTACATAATCAGGAGCTGGAGGCGAGGACTCCGAATATGTCCCTCAGCACCCTTCATAAATAGAGGACGCTGCAAGAACCAGTTACTATAGTACGGTATTGGTTGTGTACACTGTCGGATAAAATTGAAGCAACTGACACGGAAAATGATCAGCGCCAACAAGTAACTAGCTGCTCCCAACTATGACAGCCGCTTCCAAAATTCTCGGACGCGCCAATCCTTCTTGTTTCCCCGTTGAGCCCCTTTAACCCTTGCTCACGGCCCGTCTGCAGCATCACGATTCACAATTATGCACTTAGACTCACGAACTGTATGTAACCTCATCTCTGATCAGTTCATGACACATGTCTGGTAATCAGAGAACTATCTGGCAGTACAGCGGTAGTGAACTACATAAGGACCCCGGCAAGCGCTATCAGAGGTCGGATCCGCGGGCCCACACGAGAGGCGAAATTTTTGGCTGATGTCCGATCTCCGGGCCCACATGAAGGGCCAAATTTTGACCATATGTCTGATCTCCCGGGCCCACACATGTCACCGAATCTGGGACATGTCCGGGTTACTGGGCCCACACGGACCCTACCTCCGCCAGGTCCGCGATCCAAGATACACAGGAAGTAACTTAGATTTTTGCATATGTATGGACTAGTCTGTATCTTTCCGATGCGGCAGGATTTACTGAAATGTGCTCTGCATGAACAATTCGAAGTCTTGAAAACGGGAGAGGTTCAATTCTTGCAATGCTTGGCTAAACCCTGACTCGGGCGGAGCGGACAAAGCGGAATAGAACAAAGGATGGAGGATTCTGTCTTTTCCGGCCGAATCTTCCCGGGAGCGGACATATCGGTGTCTTCACGTAGGGAAAATCCGTCTATTCGGAATTTTCCAGTAGAAGTTTTCTACTTCAGGAAAGTTCTCACAGCTTTTCCAAAGCGGAATGTCCCTGAGATGTCCCGGCACGGGACGATTCAGCCGGAAAAGGTCGAATCTTCCCGGCTTTGTTCTATTCAGCTTTGTTCGCTCCGCATGACTCAGGATTTTGCCTGCACTGCAATATTCAACCGTTTACGGTCCTCACGACCTTGTATTCTACAAACACTGTAAATTTCGCTAAATCCTGCCGCAGCGGAAAGAAACAGCCTACTCCATATGTATGCAAAAATCGAGGTTTCTTCCGGTGATATGACAAAGTCCGGTCAGAGAGTAATTCCCCATTTGTAAAGCTCAAATTTCAGCACTATGTGGCCCTTCTCATGCTACATACTAGAGCAGCAAGCTTCTGTATCAAACTTAGGTTCTTCTCGGCGATTTCGGGGCTCGCCAAGTGCTATCACCGTGTCGGAAAGTTCCGATGTCCGATCCGCCTGGGCCCACACCGAGGGCAATTTTGAGAGGTCTGAGCCACCTGGGCCCACACGAGCCGCCAAAAATTAGGCCCACACGAGGGTGATTTTTGGGATCCGACCTCTAATAGAGCTTGCCAGGGTCCTACTACATATCGAGTACAGGACAACTTTGTTCAGTGACCGTTGCCTCAGCGTAAGACGGGAAACAAATATTCTTGTAGATAAGAACTCTCACGAGGCATCTCAGTGTCCTCTCAGTGTGCGGCTGCGGTCAATCGAGCGTCGATGCAACGCTGTACATCGCATTCTCTTTCCCGACGCAGATCCATAATCAAATGCTCCTGTGCAGTCCAGACGTACTGGGACTGATCCTGTCCCAATGCGATAGGAAGATTCGTGCCAGTGTTTGACAACTCGATGAACGCGCGTCCACACTGAGTAGCTGCACGCAGTATGACTACGACCTTCGCGGAAATCGCTCATCTGGTTCTGTCGATTGGCTACTATGGGTGCTTATCGGTCCAGGAGCATGCACAACGCGCGTGGCCTCTCGAATTCACCACTCACGTAGACTCGCGCAGAGGGCAGAGGGCACCAGGGCTTCAGTGGCAGACCGGCGACAAGTTGGCGACGCGAAGTCTCTGCGGAGCTTCGCACACTCCCTGAATGCTGCAGTACGACAGTCATCCGCGTCCAAACAGGTCTCACACTCTTACTGTGCATGCGCTCACAGCAGGCGGTCTCCCTGAAACACTCGCTCGCTCGGGACAGCTGCTGCTGCTGCTCATATGAACATCCACTCAGATCTAATCGATACTCGGCGGACGGCGCACCATCGTTCTATCATAGCCCTCCTCTCCGTCGCGCGTCCATCGTTCCCCTATACTGCTGCTCCACCGCGCCGAAGACCCCCACGCGCCTCACTCTTTCATTCATTCTGCTTCCGCCTCGTGTACGACTCGGTAAGATAAGCAAACTGACTCTGACTCGACTTCGTCTTCTGCACCGGGTCGAGACTCGAAGCGCGAGCCTCTTCCGATCCCTGCGTATCTCCGACACGTGCAGTCCACGAGTAGAGATCGGAGGCGCCCGAAACCCCTTGCCCAGCATACACGCGCAGCAAACTCCATGTACAGGCTAGATGACGCGTCGCGTAGATCCCTCGTTCAGTCTTCACAGACTCAACATGTCCGCCCATGATGATGATCTTATCGCGCCACACTTCCAACTTGTAATGTGATTACGAGAGGGCATACAGCGCTCGGCTTTCACAGACTCTATCTTATCGCGCTTGAACTCCACAGGAGAGAAAGGGTCTGTACTGTACGAAGCGAAGCGAGACGCGGTCCATATCCTTCAGTGCGACAAGCTCTTGGTTCTAAGAGTACCAGTCCAATCATCATGATCCGCCAAGAACACACAGAACATAACGTAGAAGCGTCAAAAAGTTCAGTTCATTGGATTGTATTCATTCAGTTCATCCAGTCATCGCAGGCATTCGGTCGTAACGAAACATCAACGCAAAGCTACAACAAAGCAGACACAGCAGAGTCGGGAGTCGCATCTATCCATCCAAAACCTGTCCACAACGAAAACACGCGCGCGCGCACGTACCGTGCCGCGCAACAACGGAACCCATCCTCCCACACGAACACCAACACGAAACGGGACGAACGAGCAACAACTGGAAGAAAACTCCACGATAGCTTATCGCCAACACCACCTCCTAGCGGGAAAGGCCGATTAAATGGGAATCGTAGTTGATCGTGCCGGGTATCGTGTATACTTTCTACATGAGCGCGTCAGTGAACGAGAAAGAAAGAAAGAGAAAGAAAGAAAGACGTACCTCTCGCGCTCTGATGCGCGACGGGCGCCGAACACCGTCTGCGCACAGGCGAACCATGACGGTACTCGGCGCCCTGCTCCATCTCGTCGTATCACTCCACACAGGTCGACGACCAGCGTCGTACGTCTAGCGTCTCCACCCAGCAGCAGTCTGCGGCCTCGCCATCCCTCCACCACCACCCGCAAGTCCCGCCCCCAACGAGAACGTCCGCGCGTGATGCCCATACGCCGTACCAGGCCTCGCCTCAGGTGCGCGTCCCCTCGCGCTCACGTCCCGATCATCTTCAGGCGACGTAGTAGGTATCCATCTCTGATGCCCCCCACCGCCGCCGCCGCCGCGTTCAGGCGAAACGGGGAGGTGGGAAGTGGTAGCGTTCGCACGCGGGTACGCAGAGTGACCGAGAGCGGCGGGTGTCTGCGAGCGCATGGGACCGGGCGTCATAGCGCGTTGCGTTGGCGTCGGGCCGGGCGTCTGGCTGCGCATCGCGAGTGGGACGGCGGACGTGGGGGTGCGTAATCCAGAGCCGAGTGCGAGTCCGAGTGGGCGCGGGACGGGGACGGGGGGTGTTGGTGCTGCGAGGGGAGGAGGGAGCGGTGTTCCGGCGAGCTTGGACATCTCAAGCTTCATCCTGTGCAGCACATGAATGCGTCAGCATCGGGAGGGGTTGGCGTAGGTAGAAACGCGCGGGACAGGACGAGGATGACAAGCGGTGTTGGACTTGGAAGTGCAAGGCAGACGGGCGTAGGAAAGCCCAGGGACGAGGGAGCAGTGGTGCGAGCGTGGACAAGAAGATGGCACGGTTCGAAGAGAGGAACAAGGAAGCAGGGTTCGACGACTCACCGATGCATCTCGACCTCCATCCTCCTCCGATCCAAGGCGGCGGCGTCGAGCTTCTCCTTGAGGACGGACTCGTTGCTGCTCGCGGCCTTCATGGCCTCGCTGCTCCGAAAGCCGTTGATGAGGATGGCGCTGAGCAGGTCGCGCGCGATTGACAGAGCTGGGTACTGCGAGTGGACGCGCGTCAGCAAGCGAAGGAGTGAGGGAAAGAACGCAGATGGGAGGGAAGGGGAACACAAGACAGGCGAGGAACGCATTACGCACCTCGCGTCCCGGGCGACTCGCGCGTTGTCGCGTCAACCACGCGTCAATCTCCCTCTGAAGACTGCTCAGCTCCTCGAACGTACACTTCCTCCTCGCGACCTCTTTCACTTTCGCCTCCAGCCTCTTCGCCTTATCCTCCTCCGCGGCATTATCATCCAACGCCTCCTCGTCGAGCGGGACAGCACCGAACTTGGAGCCGGGCTGTTGCGCGGGGAAGTAGTTGGGGTAGGGGAGGACGTGCGGGTAGGGTGGAGAGGAGGAGAGCGACTGGTCGATCCGGATACGGAGGATGGAGTCCGAGGAGAAGGTTTCGCGGCACAATGGGCAGGCGGCGCCGACGCGCGGGGACCAGAGTCCTTTCGAGATTTTGCCGAGGCATGGCGCGCAGAATGTGTGACCTGGATCGCGGCACGAGTGGCGACGCGCGTGGGACGTGCAGGATGCGGGGCGCGACGAGGGCGGGCGGTCGGCGAGTGGCGTCCGGTGCGCGTCAAGCGAATGAAAAGTTTCAAGAAAATCGAGATCAGGTCAAGATCGGACGCGATCTAAGCGTACGTACCGCATGGGATGGCATGGGGCAAAGATTCTTGGTTGTACGTCTCGGCGCACACGTCGCAGCCGCTCTCAGGGCTCAGCACAAGCATCGCGGTTTGGGTTGGATGTCGCGCGTCGATGGATTATTCCTCGCGTTTATAAGCTGCACGTCAAGGTGCGCGTCGAGCTGGACGTTGACAAAGTCGATCGATTAGGGCGTTGGTCGTCGTCGGCGAGGTCGAGGAGGAGGCACTCCGCGTCGACGCTTTTTGAGGAAAGAAGAGGAAAGAAGGAAGATTGCGCGGCGCTTGAAAAGGCTGCGCATCTTGACGAAAAGTTTTGTTGGGTTGTGTGTAAGTAAGTAGGGCGCAGGGTTAGGGCCATGCGCGCGCGCCGGGGGTGTGAGTCAAGTTCGCGGAGTCTGAGATCCAATCACCTTCCTCCCTTCTTCCAAATCGGGCATTTCTTTTCCTTTCATCGATCGCAGTTAGAAAAATCCTTGCACGATATTCTCCCCATTATTTCAGTCAGCTTGAGCAGGAGTCAGCGAGGAGCCTCGACGATTCAGCGTGCCGGCGATGCCCCGAGGATGTCGCGTGTCGCGTCCTCGCTCGATTGGGCACCCATTTCCAGCTTCTTACTTCCAGCTTCTTTCCCTGACGCGCTTCTCCAGTGCTTAAACATACAGACAGCAGAAGTACTCCCGTCCTTAGCCCTCGATTTCCACGCTCTATCTCTTCCGCGGGCCGTCCTCCCTGCATCGTCGTGTCTGTCTCTGTGGCCAGCCTCCTGACCGCCGCTCGCTATCCTGGATCCACGCAACATAGGAGACAATGGTGCGCGTGATCTAGCCGAGCGCGTGCGCAGACGGGGAAGGGGAACTGTACAGTGGACAGCCGCCGTTCATCTCCCGCCGCGGCCGCTTCATCTCCTCCCCGGCCGCGCGCCTCGGCCGAACGAGCTCGTTGGAACACGTGTATCGGCAGCGCGCTGTCGTCGGTGCTCATCATCTTCATCTGAATTGGGGCATCACGCATCCAAATCCGACGTGCCACAGTGCATCATGTGTGTTCTGTCCGGGCTCGACGTTTTTGTGTCATTCGGAGACCCCTCGGCCGTGCTTCAAGCTTACACATTTCCTCATCTATACGCGCTCTCCCCTTTCCTTGATCACTAACCTCTTTCGTGCTCGCTGGCTCAATGCCGCCGCGAACCTCGTCGACACCGACACCGCCATCGACATCCCGCCATCTGGCATGTGAAAAATCGCAATTCAATGCAACGGCGGTGCAGGCACCCGCGTGCAGCGCCAAGGGCAATTGACGCCTGTCCGCGACACGTGGAACTTGCAATGACGTTTGGCAGGTCGGATCGCGGAACGAGCTACCGAGCGTAACGACCCTGGATGTATCTTCACTCTGTCACTCCTGAGTCTCTGCGTGGATCATCCTTCGTCTTATCTGTATTCCTGTTTTTCACTATCACCGCTCCTCTTCATCTCGCTTACACGTCCGCTCCTCATCGAATGACTGCGAAACGCTCCACTGACTCCGATTCGAACTCGGAGGGGTACGCAGATTATTTACTGGCACCCCGCCACGAACACCGTGACGCGTACTGAGTTACCGCGGAAAGAAGCAGCGCATTGGCCTTCCTTATTCGTCTCATCGATGGGCTGCGCACATCGGCAGCTGGCGACACAGGCGCGTTCAAACCACCTGGCCCATTCCGGCTCAATCGGTAGAACTGCTGGTCTTCTGCGTCGACTTCGAGTCTTCGACCGTCAGGCGCGCAACACTGGGGTCAGGAGTCGAGTCTCGAATCAGGAGTTCCCAACGGCCGGCTCACGCATTCAGCCTACCGCCTGCGTCCTCTGCCACGTTCAATGTATCGTTCCGTGCAATGCATTCCGTGCCGCGGAGCCACCTGCACTGCCAGGCAAGATAAGCCCTTCCCTATCGATCCATCCATCGCGATCTCGACGCATTGGGATTTAACTTCTACATTCTACATTCTCCGCGGCGGATCGATCTTGACACACGCTATCGACATTGACACGCGAGAAACGAACGTGTGTGCGAAGCGTGAGTGGGTATCGTGTATGACTCACGGCGCGGAGTGAATTGGATTGCTCGAAGATGCGGGACGCAGAAATAACCCGATTCTCGAATACAGTGCGCATTGCGACCATTCGAGGTGAGCGAGTATTGCCATGATGCAGCTAGAAGATCCTCTTCGACCGCATCATAGCCAAGTGCAACCGCAACCAAGTATCTAGTATCTCACTACGACCTGTACCGTGGGTACCTTTTCTTCAAGTGGATGGGCAACGCGTATCGGTAGCCGGGCAGCTTGACGCGAAACTCCCTCGCAAAGACCGTTGTGGAGCGCGTTGCGGCATGCTACTCTTCTATGCCGACTCGACCGCGAAGCACTGGGGTCTGGAGTCAGGAGGCGAGAGTCAGGGGGCCATGCGGCCGGCTCACGCTATTCACTCCTGCCGGCAGCCTATCCATCGTGATCGCCCATCTCCGTTTGAGTTGTTGATTTACTCAGTTTTCAAGTTCAGATTCTGTGTCTCCGCGGATCGATCCTGACACAGACGTCAGTGTTCAGCTTCTCGAACGAACGTGTGTGCGAAGCAGGACTTGGTATAGTTTCTGACTCATGCGCGGAGTGACTTGGATTGCTCGAAGGACGAGACGGCTGAACTTGGAGTGAGAATCTACTGTACTTCTGATATTGCGCGCAGACGAATGAAGTCCACTGACTGAGACGGAAATGATACACTTAGGCGGAAATGCCGCGGCATCAGGATCGCATCCCGATGTAGTTATGGGGTGCGGAATCAGTATGGGATCTGACACACGAGACGCGACATCTGACTTCTCGGCATACAGGAGAAGTTCTAGGATCTGAATTGCCGAGGGTCGAGGCTGGACTGAGCAAGCTCCACTGCGGCAGCAAACCGTGACTATCTTGGACGCACTGTCTCGTGCAAGTACGACACGTGGACGTTCCGACGACGCTGTACCACAGTCTCCTTACTACTCATGACAAGACAAGATTGCGGTCAAGCTCTGCGTTTTCGGAATCTGATTGGGGCGGCATGTCGAGGAAGCAGCCTGTTCTCGGCTCGTTCCGCCTCTTTCCCTCCTACCAGCATGAGTGACCGGCACAACTCCTCAGCGACGCGCCTACTTAGCTGGAACCGTGCACGCTAGATGGCGTGAACATGATCCACACACGAGCCAGCCCCAGTTGCCGACGACGTCCCGTCTTCCACGCGCCAGCTCGCTCGCCGCTCGATGCGCGTCTGGTAAACGCGAACCTGGGCTCATTGATACGCCACTCTGCCGACGTGCGTCGTGCTCGTCCGTTCGCTCTCCTGCTGCCTCGACACGCGGCCGCCGACCACCCGTTCTGCGCACGCTGCCTGCCTGTGGTAGCGCGAAATGGCACACGCGCTTACTTCTTCCCTTCATCGTCAACGTTCTCCCGCAGTACTAGAAAACTGGGCCTGGTGGATTTGCGTTTGGCGCCGCCCGTCGAGGACGTGGAAGCTCGAGGTCACCAAACGCAGTTCAAAAGGGAAGCGCTTAGCAGCCTGCAACTCGAGATCGACCAGTGCCGCCCGACATGTCCGGGGCGCGAGGTTCGTGCGGCCGTTCCTTCTGTCTCCTTCATGTTCCCACCTCTACCCGCTCGCGTCACCTTCATCACGACGCTCCCCGCAGTCCATTTCTCTGGCGCGTGGTCTCACGGCGTCCTGGGGGGAGTCGGTAGCTGGATGGTACTGCCTCTATACGAGGTTGTGTTGTGCGTTCATACCGCTGGTGCCGCCGCGACTATTATCCCTCTCCACATTCCATCTTTCCTCGTCTGGAAGTCTCGCGTAAGCACCCCGTCTCCTCCGATTGCTATCTTCGCGCAACTGATCTAATTCACGTTTTCTGCCTTTCCGTTCGTCCAGTCCGTCTGCTCTGCGTACCCTTTCTTCGAGTGCTGAAGCAGATATCGGCGTACGCAGGTACACGGATTTGCAACCTCGTCCACACGGTCAGCTCTTGGCTACGTACGCCATCGTCTGCCCTATCGCATGTGATGCGCAGTCAAACTCCTAGGCCCACTGCCAGTGCACCACACCCCTCACACCCGATCGACCTTCCAAGCGCTCACAACCAGCTGCATACCCCCCGCGCGATTGCTACAACGTCCCACTTACCCGTTTCGCTCGAGTGCGGTGGCAGGCCATACCAGCACTGGACACTGGTCACGTACAATTGCGATATCAGGTAAATTCTGCGCGGAAGTCGCACGGCGCAGCACTAAACGGTGATTGTGCTGGGTGCAGGTCCGCGTGCATGTATGGAGACGTCGCTGGGTGGAGACTGGCGCTGGACGTTTTACTAGCTCAAGATGAAGGGTAGGACACCGCTTTGGGGGAGACGGTGCTAGGCGCGCGTACGCGAGAGGTGTGGCATCCTCTGTTCTTCTTCCCTCCCGCCCGCGACTGTCATGTCATCCCTCTGCGTTCAATTCTAGTGCTGACGCATCACGCAGAACGTCAACTCATAACTATGCCCCGGCACACATCCGCCGCTCGTTTCAGGCTACGAGGAAGTAATACGATTCGACGTATGTGATGCCCCGAATGATCGTCCTTCCCTGAATTCCTCCTCGATGGCTGGCATGGAACTGATGTACAGTGGCGTAATCTCTGCGCTGAACGCGATAAGATCTCGTAATACCGTCACTGCTTGAGGCGTGTGAAGGCTAGACGAGAGATCTACGCGATGCGTCATCTGTATGTACCGAGCGCGTGTTTGCTGGGCAAGGGGTTCGGACGCCTCCGACTCGCGGGCTCGTGGCTCGCACGTGTCGGAGATATAGTCTCGACCCGGTGGAGAAGCACGAGTCAGTTCGTTATCTTGCCGAGTCGAACGGCGGAGAAACAGCTCCGTAAAGAAGGCAATGAATGAACGGGAGGCGCGGAGGGGTCGGACGGTGTGGAGAAGCCGTATAGGTGCGGGCCGGTGATAGATAGAGGGTGTCTCGTTCGTCGACTAGAGAGAAAGTTATTCAAATGAGCTCTCAGCTGTCCCGCCTGAGACGATCAGGGAGATCGAAAAGGCCGTTCGTCTGGTTGTACAACTGAAGGCAAAACCCTAGCAGGGCCCGGAATCTACGGGCTCTAGCTGAATCATTACAGCAGCGTCAGACGTTGCGCTCTACGCTCACTGGCTTGCGTCTTCGGGCTTTGGTGATCTATCGTTGCACCGGTCTGAAGTACAGATTACAGACACCCGAAGGCTAACAATAAGGATAAAACGCTCCCCAATCGAGTTGCACCGCCGAGTCCCAGGCAGCTGCTACCTGACCGCTAGCATGGCGCGGCGTTTGTGAGTCGTCTCATACCTATTAATCCAACATTGATGTAATCCCTAGCGGGCGGTAACACTGCCTGCGGTACTACTTGCCGTATTTGTAGCCTAATTGCGTGATGTCGGCTGGTTGACTCTACGCGTGATCGGCCTCCTGTGCTTGGATGTTGTAGGTTCCCTTGGCACTCCGGTAACACGTTGCCGTTATAACACTCACGCTGCGTTGTGCGACGCCCAAGGACACCGTATACTGTAAACCAAAAAATTATTACCGCCGCCGGACCCCCCGTTACACCCACAATGCATTACCGCCGGGTCCGGGTGACCGTTACTCTCGTTACCGCGGTAGAACAAAATCTGGTTCCGAGACTGCTTTCCGCCTGTTCGAGGTCGCCCTGAAGCTCCTAAACATGGTAGAAAGCTCTCTATTACACGCTACGGCCACTATACGGAGCCCAATGCCGCGCAGCGCGCGAATTTTTTGTTATATGTAGCCTTAGCCACCGTCTCGCAGCGTTACGCTCACTACCGCGGGACCTCCGTTACGCGTGACAAATCGCATTTATTACCGCGACGAGAGGGCCCCGTTACGCGTTACGCGGTAATAAATTTTTGGTTTACAGTAGCTATTAATCTTTCGGCTCCGGTCGGGTCTTAAGAGGGACCTCACATCCCACATTTCGCTTCGAATCCCTTCCGAGTCGGTACCTTGTGCACAAGAACACTCTTGTCATCTTCACTTCGAGCTACCCCATCGTCACCATCTGGCATAACGATTCGCGCTGCCGATGAACTACCAAGCCTTGCTTCACATTCCAGACGAGATATTGATGTGCGAGTCCGTCAATATTTCGTGGAGTGGTGAAATCCCAGATTCGGATATGACGCTCATGATCCAAGGGACCCAAGAGCACGGATCTGGCGTGCTCCGGACGACAGACAACTTGGCGATCGTGGGGAGCGGTAACGCAGTGACCTGGCTGGAAAACGTTGCAGGAGGGGTTCAGTACACAGTCTCGCTAGTCAGCGCGGAGGGTGTGGTGGCACTGGAGTACATGTGGATCGATGGTCCGGGTTCGTGTCCCGTTCCGTCGGAAGGTGCTGCAACACGCATTAGTACGCTCGAGGCGTGGACATTACCAACGTCGACCTCAATAGCCTCCACCATATCCTCTTCCGCCATCTTTGCCAGTTCAACAATCATATCCGCCCCAGCGGAAGGTGTGTATGTTATATCGCACTCTTCGACCGTTCACGTCCAAAACCGCACTTCCAGTCATTTCCCATAGCGAAAGAACACTTATCATAGCAGGTGTTTGCGTCTCCGGCGCCGTCCTTATTTTAAGTGTGACGCTGGCCGTCCTTCTGCGCCATCCGAGTCGGCGGCGGACACGAATAGGGGACGCAACGCACGCGTACCCCATACTGTAAAGTCCGCAACTATGGGAATAGTGGACGTTGTACATGATTGCTATTTGCCAATAGAGATCTGAGTCGACTTACCTATAGTCAGGGACTAGT
>KV426078.1:88572-102840 GCA_001632375.1 Exidia glandulosa HHB12029 | reverse complement strand
CGGTCTAGAAGCCGATCTGAGCCTCAGAACACGACCCATGGACCCGTCGATCGTGGGGTCTGACGCGAGCATGAGCATTGGATTGCTTGCTTGCTCCCGTCCTGTCTACGAGTCTTCAACGATCAACAGGCACTCCCTCCGTTATGCACGAAACACGAAACACGAAGCGTGGATCCGTACTGAGTCTTCTTTCAACTCTTCCCCACGTCTTTCGCGTTCACGACTGGTCGTTACCTCACACCTTTCAATTAAGGTCCTGGCTTTTCTTACATTTGGCCCGAATGCTCGACAGTTCAGTGTCTTTCTCACGGACGCCCAATCGATGGCTCTCCATCATAGTATATACGTGCCGCTACCGCGTGTCTCTCATGACGACGTGTTTTAGAATCGTATGCGCAGACGCGGGTTCACATTTGACTTCAGAAATACAGTAGAACGATCACTCTATATTGCACTGTACGCGTATACGTATGAAAACAGATTAGTACAACGGCGACACTTCTTTAACACATCCAGGAGGTCTGTGCTTGAGAGTTCTGAAGATTATAAAACATCGCCAGACCCAGCGGGACGAGCAACTCTCGATTCTCGGAGGGTATGCGCGCAGAGCAGATCTTGATCGTCGCGCAGCTGGTGGACGACTGTACTGTGCCTGAGAGCATGACGCCGCCCGTTCCCTTCGAGCTCGACTGGGCCAGCGAGAAGTTGTAGACACCAGCATATGAACCGCCAACAGGCTCCAGCGCCATGTCGAGTGGGGGAAAGTGGATGGGACCCATTGCTCCGGGAGTAAAATTCGCTGTTGCGTTCAGCGCTGGCGCAGAGGCGACGCCGGAGGACATATCGTAGGATACGTGGAGCGCAGGCGTATCCGAAGGGCTGTTGAGAAGAGACAGCGTAACGGAAGAGGTTGCCGCGTCCTCCGTTAGGTCGTACTCCTCCACAAGCAACGAACCGGGCTTGTCATTGCTGTAAACAGCAGCGTAAGCTCCGCCGGACGAGGTGTAACCGGTGATAAAGATCGGGTAGGGAGTTTCCTCGGCGCATGTGTTGCTGGTCTGCCACACGGAAACGAGAATAATGGAGACGGAGACCATGACGATGCTAGAGAATACTGCGTATACGGCGACCGAGATTCCCTTGTGTTTCGAGCGGATGCCGATGCAGCCAAAGCTGAGAGGTTGGAATAGCGTGAGGAGGTAAGAAGAGACGCCAACGGCCGCCAGGAGGAAGGCGATTCCGACGCCAGTAGCAGCACCGTTCTGAATATTCATCCAGACGCGAGGGACGGGCCAGACGTCCGTTAGAATATCTGCAAGAGGTCAGATGCAAGAAAGATATTTGAAACGGCGGAATGGTACGTACAGAACATCAGGAAGACGAACCAGCATGCCCAAATGATGAGTACAGTCGTGAGAATAGCTGTACTCCTGAGAATCTCGCATCCGCATCCGCGATCTGGACGTTGTCGCGTTTGCCGAGCCGCTGCGACAACCTTGGGAGGAGGCAACTCTTGCAACTCGACGTCTACAAAGTCGTGATCGAGACTGTCAATTTGGACCTTCTTCTCGTCCACGAACTTGCTCGAGTCCTGGCTCCAGCGGGGTGGAGCGCGGTCGGCCGTAGGGAACGAAGGGGCCCGGATGACAGCCTTGAGTTGGCCCCGGTCCAGCCGGGGCGAGTTTGTGTTGGATGAAGCGGACATGTCGGTAGTGAGGGAATGAGTGGGCGAGCGGATGACGAGTGGGTGGAAAGCGTGTATACGATGAGCAGCACCAGGATCTCCCGACGTTTATATAGACAATTCAGTCAGACCGATTTGTAACTGGACCATCGTCGACGTCAGACTCATACCGCGACGACTGCGATCCGATACCGATGGACAATCGAAGAAGAAACGCAATGTCGATTCTCGAAGCAGACAGAAGATGCAGAGAGTGATTGCCAGGTAGTAGAAAAGAGCCTGATGAGCAGACGCGAAGAGCAGCAGACAGATTGTGCAGCATGTGCCAGTGCAGGGAGGTCCAGACAGGTGCCAAAGCCGCATTGACCGAGCTCGATGACTTGGACTGTTCTACAATCGCGCCGCGGAATCCTCGGCCATCTCGGGAAGAGAATGCGCGATGAGAAGAGGGCATGGTTATGAGTTGAAGATGTCATCCTTTTACGGGAAAAGACGCGAGAGCGGAGCCTCAATGCACGCGCCATCCTTGACCTCACGCTTTACTTCACGTTCTGGACGCCCGGCGAAGTAAACTCAAACGAACACTTATCCCAACTGCTCTAACGATGAGATCCCCATATCACGCATTGTTCGCAGCCTGACGGATTCAACGGATATTCGTGACAGCTATATAGTTACGAGTACAACAGTATGTCCAAGCCGGGCAGAACAGAGTCCCTGCTCATCCTACATAGGGCTCGATTCCCAACTTCGCCATGACCCGTTTGACGCGCGCCGCGAACCTCTGAACTCCTTCGTCGCCCAGGGCCTCCTTCATATTCTTGTCAGACTGGGCAGCAGCCTCGCCCGCGATCTTGCACATCTTGGTCTCGAACTGAGCGACGGCCTCGTCCCATTGACCAGGCGGCGCGGCTGCGAGAGCTTTGGCGAGCTCGAGCCCGGCGAGCATGGCAACGTTCGCGCCGGCACCAGCGAACGTGGACATGAGGTTCGCCGCGTCGCCAATGATCGTAACGCCCTTCTTGTGTGGCCACGTATGGCCAATTGGGAGGATCGTGAGCGGTCGCAGGAAGATGGAGTCGTCCTCGCCGCTCGCGATGAGCTCGCGCAACCACGGCGCCCAGCCTTCGAACTGGGCGAGCACGAGCGCCTTCGCGGCGGCAGCATCGTCGGTCGGGATGACGAACGATTCTGGCGCGGGAAAGGTTGCGCCGATGTGGATTCGCCCGTCGCCAGTATGCTGCGCAGCGATACGCTTGTGCTCGCCAAACGCGTAGAACGATCCAGCACCCAAACGCGCTGCGAGCTCGGGATGAGCGCTCGACGCAAAGGCGAGCTCGACCATCGTCCACCCAGTATGGGCGATCTGTGCGTCGCTGACGAGAGGGCGCACTCGCGAACGGCCGCCGTCCGCGCCGACGACGAGGTCAGCCGTGACCTTCGAGCCGTCCGCGAACGAGATCTCCCACGCGTCGCCAACAGGGGCGGCAGAGACGAACGAATGCCCCCACTTGATACTGCCCTGGGGAGCGCCGTCGACGAGAATCTGCCTGAGGATCTTGCGGTCTATCTCTGGCTTCAGCGGAGCGCCAGGCGTGCGACCGTCAGGCCCAGAAGGGCGGTGGTGGATGATAGTGACGCCAGCCTTGTCGGTGCCGATGACCTCCTCGCCCTCAGCACGCGACGCCTTGAGCCACTCGTCGTGCAGTCCCGCGGCCTCAATCGCGTCCTGACCGGAGCCCCTGTGCAGGTCGAGGGACGAGCCGACTTGGCCACGCGCTGTAGGGCTGTCGTCGCGCTCGTACAGGGTGGCGGAGATGCCGCGACGCGCGAGGACGTTGAGCAAGACGAGCCCGCCTGGGCCGCCACCGATAATCGCGATACGAGGGCTAGCAGTGGTCGACATGTCGTGTGAGTGTGCGAGATAGTGTGTTGGATTCCAGTACCTAACCCCAGCCATGCTTTATACCAGAGCATCTCCCAAGTCTATTTCAGGATCTGCGTCGCCAGCATTTCGGCGCAAAAGGGGTGCGTAGTGAGATGCCGCAGTCAGTCCCAAAACGGGGAAGACGCTGCCTGCGCGTTGCGCTGCAATCATCGAAGCGCGACCGTAGCTGGACCATATACGCATACCATGCAGTCTACGTACGAGGATTATTCTCGTCGTAATCAGATACAACGCTGATCGTCTCGATGGTAGTGCAGATGAATCGAATGGGACCCAGGAATGCCCTGTCATGCTAAAAATAGCAGCTGTCAGCGCCTGAGTCGAGTCGGCGTAATTGCAATGCGCGAGCAAGTCCGTCCGAGATCGCACCTGCGCAGCGCGGAGTGGTTTCGACAGGTCCGTGATGCGAAGGAGGACATACGAGCGTCGTAGACCGACGACAGTCGGCTGCTGGTCCTCTAGTACCGCTGGCACTGCTAGTGCGGGACTAACTGTGCACGGTGATGAATGTGTGTACCAGCCCTCTGCCATCGCGAGCCAAATGCATACAGGTTCAATGACCCCCGACGAGCCACTGTGACGATACCGCGGGTACTATGGTCTGGGTCCTTCAGCGCATGCTCGCGGTTACTGGTCTAGGCAAACTGTACGTTGTCGCTGGTCGTTTGTGAGGCACTGCAAGATTATACGGCCAGATGATTGCGGCGGAATGTACATGTCGACGACGATATCGGAAATGAAATTTCCGACTGGTTCTCCCGAGGGGCCTTCGCCAGCTTCAGCTCGTGCCCCATGTGTATGCCGATCTTCTGGTTTGGGTCTGCTCCGCCTCCGACCTCTCCCTTAACCCCTTCAGACTGTAAGAGTACGGACTTACCGTGCTCTTGCCGAAGAGTCTTGCTGTCGAAGAGCGACGCGCGCTCTGAGTCGTGAGTGGCGAAGGTACTCTCTTGAAAGCAAGAACTGGGGAACTCCGCTCGGGAGTTCCGCCGCTACTTATACATACATGAATAGACGAGTCATAGTACGGTTCCGGCCTACATGACTCAACCAAAAGAAGGGGAGTGCAAGCAAGCAAATATGCGAAGCGAGCAACTCCCCGGAATCGCGTGAGCAAGCGGCGGCTCTGCCGACTGCTTGCGAACCGAGTTCTTACACAGACATAAGGACTAAAGGCCAAGACTGGCAATGCCCGCTACCTTTCAGGGATTCGTACTCTCATTAGACGCCAAAGAAGAGCTAGTAGGCCGTACTGCCGACAGGGTCAAGATACATGGTCACTATAAGCGGCGCGCCACAGATCTCAACCTCAAGTCCGCTCTCGCGGACCATGGGCAATTTTCAGTCTCTGCCAGTCTGCGCAGGTAGATGATCTACTAGTTGTCAGGTACACATCCTGGTCTTAATCGAAGGGAGAGCGAAGCGGAGACATAGTTTGCCTATTCACCGCTTTTACTCACTCTTATATGCACCCTGCCCTTTTCCCCTTTCTCTGGCCTCAGCCTGGCGCTTCCTGTAGCCTCAACCATTCAGGCATTTTTTGGCCGCGTTTAATCAGAGGCAGGCAACGCCGTAGAAGGCCTGGAGTATTTCGTCAGTCGGCGGACCCGTGTT
The DNA here is from genome assembly GCA_001632375.1 of Exidia glandulosa HHB12029. Classification (NCBI taxonomy): domain Eukaryota; kingdom Fungi; phylum Basidiomycota; class Agaricomycetes; order Auriculariales; family Exidiaceae; genus Exidia; species Exidia glandulosa. The sequence continues at coordinate 97,594 of KV426078.1, read as the reverse complement.
TTGCCGGATCCGCTCCTTGTACTCTTACCAACTTCATGGCCCGCAATCCCCGTCCGTTCGTCGCTCAACGCGCCCTTCACGCGTAGCTAGTCTCTATAATCCCTGCGGCATCTCTGTTTTGCGACTGGTGCAACCCACCTGAGTTCTATCCTGCAGCCTTCCAGCCCGACGCGTCGCCCGTACCAGACGTCGTCCAGCGACCCGCCCAAGCCTCTGGAGCGCGCGCTGCACCTAGAAGCGCTCTTGCGCGGGCTTTTAAAGCTGCGCGAGACGCTGGGCCTGGATTGTTACGTGAACACCCGTGGTGTCGCCTCGCGCCAAATCCAGCTGGACGTCGGCGAACATATGATAGTCCTGGCGTTCACGGGAAAATCGCTCTCCATGGTCGTATTGCTCTTCACATACCCAGTGCAGTCGTTCTTATTGCGTCACCGTTGATAACCTTGACGAGAATATGGTGCACGCGCCGCCGGCGCACGACGTGTTATAGACTTACTTGAACAGTGCTAGGGCTTTCGCAAGTAGGGTCTCACGGCCTACGCTTATAACTCGAACATCCGTACGTTCGCCATGGAGACAGACCTCGCGCGGCATCGGTTCGACGGTATAGCAACATCGCCGGAGCGTCTCATTTTGGTCTCATTGAGCTCGGAGCGTTGCGCCCGTTCCTCGTTGACTCTATGTGGACGGCAAGCTGTGCTGCAATGTGCATTGGCAAAAGGCATTGTATACGCGACTGGGGCGAGTCTGGATGCCGACCTGCATCTGCTAATCTCTCTGCTGCGGTCGTTCCTATCCCCCGACATCAATTTCCTCGTCGTCTCCGCCACTCTGGCACCTGCTACTATTACCTCGATTGCTCTACGGCTTGACATTTGCCCTAGACTGCGAACCTCCGGGAGAAAATCTCTTAGGACTCGGAGGTCCGCACCATGCAGGGCAATATGAAGAAGGCTCTCCCGTACCTACGCATCCTGCTGCCATCAACTGTCTCAAAGAGTTCATTGCCCCGCATTCCGTCGGCTATTGTCTTTGCGACTGGCCATCGAAGCTCCCTCTTGCAGAGATATCTGAGTGGACTTCTCCCCGACTCGCTCGCCGTCGAAACAATTCGTTGTTGCAGTCCTTGAAGGCGGAGCACAGTCAGCAGATCACCAAGGAAGTGCTACTGAGAGCATATTCTGAGCCATAATGGTGACGCACATGTCACCCAGATTAGTGCGTACGCGCTGGAAGGAATCGCCAGCGCGCGAGGCAGTAACAGCACTAGTACTGGCGCCGACTAAGTAACACGAGTACGTTGCGTGTAGAGAAGGTGTGCTACTTGTGGATGTGCAATGTCCTGACGTTCTATGCTAGGGATGCAACCCAGGCACCTGTACCAAGAGGCGGTGTGCGACGCTGGGCACAATCTGAAGGCGAATAGCTCTGAAGATATCAAGAGTCGCGGAAAACCCAATGACCCTTGGAAGTCAACGATGCAGAAACGAGCGGTGGACGAGAGCAGTGAGCACAGGGAAGCGCTGAAGGCCGGAACCAGTGCGGCTGTCCGTAGCAATCCCGGTGTTTGCGGCGCCAATGACCGGACCGGGCGGGAACGTCCGTATAAGGAAATGGCCAGCCAGCGGCCAGGCACCAGCCAAAACTGAAAACGTATTGCAGAAACGGTCAATCGAGCGCTAAAAACCCACTACTAGGTAGCGGGAATACTTATCCCAAGTCGTTGTACTCACGCCTGGGACTTACTTCTTCTTTTGCACGCCAGTATTATAATCGCCATCGTCATGGGACCCCGCCGCCGTGGTACTGGCAGCGAGGAAGACAGGGCGCCGTCCACCGGACGTGACGTCGCACTCCAAACGCGACCACAGTTGAACACTATACGCATACGGTGCAGTCTGCGTACGAGGACTATGATCGTCGTAATGAGATACTGATCATCGGGATAGTACTGTATGTAGTTCAGATGAATCGAAAGGCACCCAGGAATGCCCTGTCATGCCAAAAATAGCAGCTGCGCCGCAATCGTAAGTACAGCACCTTCGTCGATTCGGTGCAATTCAATACACGAGCAAGTCCGTGCCACCTCGCACCTGCGCAGCACGGAGTGGATTCGACAGGTCCGTGATGCGAAGGAGGACTCGGACGTAGGAGCGTTGTAGACGGAAGGCAGTTGAACCTTGGTTGGGCAGCGATGCTGACCTTTTCTGAGGTCGCAGCTCACAAGTTAGCTGCAGCTCGGACGAGTATCGCGAGAGCACTGAAGACCCCGTCGATGACCCTGCCGTCCAGGTTCGAACGCGGAAGTCTCAGTTCGTCCGGACTATCTTGACCAGATCTTGACCCCGGAAGTTCTTCTCAGTGGAAACATTCCCTGCCAACTAAAGCGCTGCACAAGTCCATCAATTTGTCATCTTGCAGGTACCTGTGTAATCCATCATGCTGCGAACATACCGCTCACGAATATTCGCTGGGTTCTCAACCGGCGCTGCGCGCAAACGAAACTCAGAGCCAAGTCAAGACTCTTCTCAGTGCTCTCCACTTGTCGTGTATACTGTGATTCGGCAAGACGTCTTGCTTATCTCGCAAAAGGTCGCCTCGAGCGTCCTTGCAGGGACGCCATGTCCCATTTCCTCCCTCTGTTTCTCGCGTGTCTCCAAACATCACGCCATTGCTTAACCCTTCCTCGGCGCTTGATACGATCCTGTGCTGACAGACTATAGTCCATCTAGATCTCGCCGTCGTTCAATGGGAAAACGGCATAGATACGGGTGTTATGGACTTGGGGCGTATTTTCATGGTTCACTCCTCGTGGCTCTCGTTATTCTGCCCCGCGGATACAGTACACCTTGATCTTACGCGAGGCACTAAGTTGGCACTATTCTCCTTTCGCGGGTCCATAGACTCCATACTGGTCCTTCCGAGCGCACGTCGCGGCATCTCACACATAGATACCGAATTTCCGCGACGTAGAGGCTCGATTCATCGGACTTCTTTGCACTGCCCAGCTCTTCGGCAGACGGAACTTCATGTTCTCGTTGAAGCCATTTGATGTTTCACACATACGCAGGTCTCTAACGGCACGCACGACGACCCTTCTCTAGTTCTTCCAGACTGAGCTCTCTGCTAATTGACCAAAGTCTCTGTTCGCACGCACGCCCTGACCTGTCAGAGGCAGCAATACTGCCATGCCGCCTCGTGTCACCGGAAAAGCTGCACTTCTTCTCCCTCCCGTTTCATGAACCGGAGCATCGTCCTGTGCAGGAATTCCTATAAACGTTTGTCTGTGTATGTGGGTCTATTCCCCCCCGAAATGCTACTGCCCCACCATCATGAGCCCCATAGCTGTCGGCTCCGTAGGCGACATCATCGCTCTCTCAACTCTCGCCTATGAAGTGATCAAGATCCTCGCACGCGGTAGCTCAACGTCCGCGGAGACACGCGCTCTAGCGCAGGAGGTCACAGCTCTATACGCCGCGCTCGGATTCGCACAGACCGTCCTCACCTCCGAAGCACACGTCGACATCCCGCTGACCATCCGCGATGCCGTCGCTCAGACGTTTGCTACCTGCCAGACGATCCTCAACCGTTTGCGCGACCATATCCTCTCCTACCGGCGCGAGGAACAAGGCGCGAGCGCGAGCGCGAAGACGTGGAAGGTCGTGTGGACCGCATGCTCTTGGACTGTTCTCGGGAAAAATGAGGCCGAGGGTCTAAGGGTGCGGTTGAACAAACAAATCATCACCATCCAGACACTCTTGAGCGCGATTCAAAGGTAGGCTCCTACATCTTCAGCGACAGGGGTATAGCTCACTCGACGGGCACGGACACTGGCAGTCACAGCCTGGCCGTCGTGGAGTCGCGAACCCGGGACGACAGTTCCACTATCGCACGTATCGCCGGATTAGTCGAAGCGCTTCCCAATGTCCTGCGGCACGACGTCCCTTCAGTCCAATTCCGGGACAAATACAACCGAGTGGTTCCCCCGGTCGCGAAGATATCGTATCCGGTCAGTCCCTGGCTTCAGGTCATTCGCTCTCAGCTTCAACTCACGTGTGGACTTCCACTAGCAATTCCTAGGTTTCTTGAAGTTCATTGCATGGTCCGAAGGATCGATCGAAGAGCCTACTTACGAGAAACTGCAGCCATAGTGCGTCAGTCATCGTCTATCACTGCCGCTCATAACTGCAACCATATGTAGCATGTTGATGGACAAGTCTCTCCCATGCGGCTGTTACTTTTACTTCTACTACTACATCTACACGGACGCTGCGAGCTTCGGGGGCCAAAACGTCCTCATATCGCCTCTCCGGCACGGCGTCCGAAAGCACCTGCAGCCGCCCGAGGGCGAGGCGCCCCGTTGTTATTGGGGAGACGACATCTGCGGGAGTTGTGGGCGCGGCGACAAACGTGAGAAACACCGAGTCCCGTCTTCACAAATATTGATTCCCGTCCCCCCCCCGCAGAGCCTGCCAGTGAGAGCAACGCAGTGCGCGACGTACAGTGTTGTCTCCTTGAGACGCTGTGGATCGACTTTTGCGCTGCTCGGCCTGGGTTGGAGGATCCCGAGTCGCCGAACTTGATGGCGGAAGTGTGGGAGTTTTGCGCGTTTCCGTTGGCTAGTAGTCTGGACGCTCTCGAGGTCGAGCGCCCGGTGTGGATATGATTGGATGAGTATACGTATATCGGGAAGTCGGATTGGATCTGTAGCGGGCGAAAATGGAGAATATATTTGAGACGTGGAAGATGACGCGCAGCGGTGAAGGTAGCGCCGAATTTGACATGTTTGGTGATCGGCACGAGGCAGTTGATCGAAGCAGTGCACCAACTGCTGCCGACCCTAAAAACCGGAGCATGGTTGACACACGGACAGCAGTCATTTTCCCCCCACCACCATGACCACCCAATCTGTCCCTTCCACTCGCCCGTTCCTTTCTCTGACGTTCTTGTCGATTGCTGCGTCGCGCAGCGTCGTCATTGACTCGTCAACCGACTATGCTATCTGCTATCTGCTATAGTCGTCTCTTTCCCTTCCTATCCGTTCCCAGTCCTCTACGCTACCCTCTTCGCCGTCCTACGAGCTGTACGATCACATGGCGGCGTTTGCGCCTTTGTGTCTCGCTCCCATTCCGTCTTATCCGACGATGCCTGGTTGTCCTTCGTTTACACGACGGCGACCAGATGAACCCCTCATCTTCCGTCCATATTCATCTCATTCTTTTCTTTTCACGCTCTAGCAGCCTTCCGCGCATCGTTTGCTATTGTATAGCAGACATGTAGATTGCGTGCACGGAGGTATCACCTGCTCGGTGCGGTATCTCCGGATTGTCGGGCGTCCACGGACATTGCGCCTCGGAGGCGGGATCACCCGTTTTCTTGTGCCCTCGTCGCGATGCCCGGCCGGACACTGCCCTCGCCTATCCAGCCCCTCTATTATGAGCCTGGAATCGCCCGAGAACAAGCGCACACGCGGAGTCCGGGCTGGATAACGGCTATCCAAGGCGAAAACATCATATATGTGCGTTCGCCCTTCCACCCTTGTGCACCCGTCCCATTTCCTGATTGTTTGTCCTCCGTTTGATAGAGGCCTGGATGGCACGTTCAGTTTATGGACGCGTACGGCTGTCGCACAGGTCGGATCGAGTACTGGCCCAAGGTATGTGCGCCTTACGCTCTCGCATGTTGTCTTGTACAACTCATCATTGGCGTGCAGGACGGCTGGTACCACGTTACAATCACGACCGCAAAGTCATCGTGCACCTCCCCCGCGCACGTTCTCGTCGTCCCGCACGCGAATATCATACACTACAAGTCCAGTTGACCGTCACCGCGCGCACGCCGCTGCACTGCACATATCTACTCGTATCTACACGGATTGTACAACACTCATGTCGTTGTGTACTCGTACCTTAGACCCCAGCACACTGTTCATACAGTCTGACTTCACATACCACCCGCCGTGCGAGCAGCGTCGCCGTCGGGTCCGTCGTCGCCGGCTCGTCGTGGGAGACACAGGCCGTGCAACCGCTCGAAAACCATACAAGTCGCATTGTATGTGGGAGAAACACACCTCCCGAGCGCCGCATCTCTTGTCGGAGCCCACAGCGTCTGTTGCACAAGACCCACCGCGCTTGACGTTCTGCGAGAAACCTACGTTCCGAGCTCCAGCGAGTACGACGCGCGTCGCGCACCAACCTCTCTTCTTTCGCATACATGAGTAGAACGGAACCCCTAATATGTTCCTCTGGAAGAAATCAGGCGGTCGATGCGCGCACGCGTCCGAGGAGCTGTCTATTTAGTCTTTTACAGGATCCGGTGGCTGTCCGATGGCGCAAAGTCCAACGCGGCCCGGTACCGGTTGTTTGCACGACCCAACGTGCCTCTTGCCATGTTGACGGACGACGTGGTCAATCGGGTCCTTGACCTGTTCGCCTTCGAGGACCTCCTGTCTGTCCTCGCTATTTGCAGACGGTGGCGCCACCTGGCTCTTCGGCACCCATCGTATTGGGCAGACATCACGTTACGAGGAACAAGTCCAGGTGCCGTCGAGCTCTTCCAGCTCCAGCTTGCACGATCCGATACTCGAAGAATTCGCCTAACTATCAGAATACTCGAGCCTTGGGACCTGTTCCCCGTTGTTCTTCCGGCACTGGTTGCCCATAAATCTCACGTCGGAACTCTTACTCTCAAGCTCACGGCGATCCACATGAGCTCCTCGCTCGATGCCCTGCGTCTTCCCGCCCCGCTCTTTACTCGCATGTCACTTTCTGCGGTAATGGACCCTGGCAGCTTTTCCTTGGATGAAACTGCGAATCTTCCTTATCCGCTCTTGCCCGTCGACATATTCTGCGACATCGCGCCTTCGCTGCGATACGTACACATGACAAATATCACACTACCACAAGTGGCACCTCCGGCACTCTCTACCATGGCGGATTTCAGGACTGGCTTTCAATACGTTTACGAGATGCCAATTCCAAACGTATTCCTTTACTTCCCGCAGCTTCACACGCTGGGTATCGGGGATTCTGCGATTCTCTATGACCCTGCGTATTACGACAGGCGCAATTGGCAGAGCCTTTGTTGTCTGATGCTGAACACGTTCTACGAATGCAACGAGTATGTTCTAACGTGTCTGCCCGTAGACAAAGTCCCTCTCATCCACACTGCGTGCTGTCTGGATGATCAACCAGATCTCCTCATCCGCCATCTCGACGGTCCCCTGTCTGTCGTTTTCGCTGATCGGGAGCGGGAGGAGCCAGAGCTGTTTCTCATTAATGTGACGGCGCAAACCACTGGGATGACTCGCACGTTTCCCGAGCTGTGGCCGGATTGGAGCGACCAGCATCCAACAATCTCTTAGACTTCACCCAACGCATTGTCTCCCTTACGATACCCGACACTATATGGTCGCGGGTCGTGGATCTGCGATTCTCGTTCCCAATGGTCATGGACTTGCGGCTACATCTTCACAAAAACGAGTTCCCACTGCCGCTCGTCAAGTACCCTCTTGCACTGCCTAGACTGCGCAGACTTGTCTTGCGCTCAGACATGGACGCTGCTTTTGCGCGGCCTGCTGTTCTGGCCGAATTCGCTCGGCACGCCGTCTGCGCAGTAGCATATCCGATCTCGCTCACACTCGAGAACGTCTTCATCGACCGTGGCGAATCGATTCTCTGCGAATTCTTTGACTCTATATCCTACCAGTCGCTGGCCCTTTGGAGGTGAGCCTCGCAACGAGAAGCTCGTCTCGGTCCTGACACGATTGTAGATATCCTGCACCTCGTATATTCACGTCGAAGGGCTAGACTTGTTGCTGTCTACCCGTGAGCCGGTTACCAAGACTGCGGCAGTATTAATGCTATTAAGCTTAGGCTCTGTTCAATCGGGCACCTACGTACCACGAGAAAGTCTTCGCAAGTCACAGTGAGCGAGCACCGTCTTGCGACGCGAAAGGACGGTTTCCTGTTTATACACATAACTCCCAGATTTCATCCTTCGCCCCTCTCAGAAGCCTGCATTACGTCGTTGTTGTCGGGTGCACTGCAGCCGGCAACCATTACTGTGTGGTTTGAAACGTCGTTGCGTTCGAAACGCGTCAGAGCTCTAATGTTGAACCCTTTCATTGCTTCTCTGAGGGGGGTACTACTGTGCACTGTTTACCTATGATCATCGTCCGTCGATCGGCGTGCAGTCGGGCAATCTGCGAATCCCTGACCATTCAGGCAGAGCTGCGACACAGACGCATCCTTGTACGCTTATCTGGAGAATTGAACACTCGAGTCTTGACTCTTGCAGTCGGGACTTCTCGACAGCTCACTGGGACGCTGTCCTTCAGGCTTGACTACAGTCTACGGCTCCCGGTGCTTGATCACTGCAACCCGCGCTTGAAACTCTGCTCATATTACTCGATCGCGCAACGTACTCCACACCGTCCCATGACGCCTCACTCGATTTGTCAGCTCTCCGCAGCTCTAGGAGGCACGCGAATAGGATACCCGGTCTCGCCGCAGACTGCGCTGTTTGAGGAAGCAATTACCTGCCTGCAGTATAAAAGCCCTCTTACTAGCTCAACCTACCTCTCCAGACCCAGCCTATTCCCGTCATCTCATCAGTATCCATACGATGCGCTTCGCCCTCTCCGCTATTACTCTGTCCGCCGTTATTGGGGCAGGAGCTGCACCCGCAGCCATTCCAGGCAAGTTCTCACTATAGGAGACGCTGCTGTCAGTCCGCTGACCTGGCTGATAGCGCCTATCCCTGCGTTCTCGACTGGGTTCAACGAGTTCCCCGCGTCGGCAGTTCAGCAGCAGCCTGGCGGCGCTCTCGTACCAAAGAGCCTCCCTCCATTCAACGAGCTCCCGCCTACCGCAGTCCAGCAGCAGCCGGGCGGTGCGCTGACGCCGAAGGCTCTCCCGACTTTCCACGAGCTCCCAGCTTCTGCAGTGCAGCAGCAACCCGGCGGCGCTCTCACCCCCAAGGCGCTCCCGACTGGCTTCAACGAGTTCCCAGCTGAGGCTGT